>CAIGRQ010048615.1:0-13951 GCA_903798375.1 Fraxinus sp. D2006-0159
TTATTATCTAGAAGTTTGCATGGAAGATCATATCCGTTCTGACCAAGTCCGGTGATCATTGAATTTTATAGGGACATCAAAGGTGCTAATTTGCTTGTTGATGCAAATGGAGTCGTCAAGCTTGCTGACTTTGGGATGGCAAAACATGTAAGTTCTGATTTCTCCAAATTCAGTATTTTTGACGAAAAAGATGAACTATGATGTATCTGCTATAACTGTTATAAGATAAAAGAAGACCTATCTGCTATAACTTATTGTTGATCACCATTTTTATCTGATGAGGTAATGTGTACTCTTTAGTGAAACTTGTTTTTGAAATTGGTTTTTGGTTATAATAGAAGTAGTTTATGTTGTATTAGTGAAATCCAATATTAAGACTGTCTGCTAATTATATTCATTTGGGATTTATCTATCTATCTATCTATCTATCTATCTATCCATCTATCTACCTACCTACCTACCAAATCATGGAAGCACTAAATCTGATTGTATATCTGTCAGCAAAATGCAAGGTATATAAGTTGTTCTCTGGTAAAGAGAACCATTATTTTCTTGACTTCATTTTGACTGGGTCTTAGCTTCTACATTTTTTACAAGATTGATGTTAATTTAGGTGAACTATAGTCCCTTTTCTCTAAACAAGAAGTTTTCGGTGCAGGAGCCAACCCAAAACGAGAAAAGCTTGTTATTCTATGACATGGCAGTTGCTTCTCTGCTTAATCAACTCACTCGTTTACAGTTCAAAAATATGTGAGAATGAGTGGGGAAAATATTTTTTTTTTATAGGGTCGAAAACAAACACACCGATCAAATATCTGAATGCGTATACTACATGATCAGTGCTGCTCCGTTATTTCATGGTTGGTCATAATTACTGCACCACTTCTACTCTTAACATGTTTGAAGTTGAGTTTTTCATCTTGATTTGCAGCTGACTGGATACGCAGCTAATCTTTCATTAAAGGGGAGTCCGTATTGGATGGCTCCTGAGGTAAATATTTGTTGCAAGCTAAGGTATTTATCCTATTAACCATTAGCTAACCATACTGATATTTAGATTTCATTTTTCTTTTCAGCTCTTGCAGTCTGTGATGCAGGTAGATGCTAGTTCTGATCTTGCTTTAGCAGTTGATATATGGAGTCTAGGCTGTACTATAATCGAAATGTTCAATGGAAAGCCTCCTTGGAGTGAATATGAAGGGGTAAGCACTGATGTAGCTCCACATGCTCATTGGATGTCCTAAGTTCAAATTTGTTTCATTGCAAGCCAATTTTTAACGAACTTTAATAAACTGAATCATTAGTTGATCCTAGTTTGATCGATCACTTTATGAATATACTGGACTTATCTAATGATGCTCAGTAATTTAATTACTCCAGAGAAGTTTTTATCTTTCAATTCAACATATATACATTTTCAGTGACCCAAAGCTTGAATGCACTTCATCTTGAATGGATCATTTTCTAGTTAATGATCTCAAAATACTAGTAACATGCGAGTGTCAGCAAGTTTTCCTCGTCTTTTTCTTTCCTTTCAATGAGCATGAACATGTCACCTTTCTCTTACCTTCCTGAGCTCTCGACACTATATTACCCAAAATTGTATGCATCTCGTGAAGGTCTTGTCTGATTTTAGTTGAACTTGATGAATCATATGATAGAAGAAGTTGCAGAAAATGGCTTTGCTACTATATGTATCTATATGATAGAAGAGGTCGTGCACTTCTGTTACAGTTTCTTAAAGTTAGCTTTTTTACCTATACCTATCTACATTTAATTTTAGTTATTGAAAAATCTTTTGAATTCAGCATGGAAATTTATTTTGTGCTATGACTTATTCCTCCATTTCATTTTGTTCATTTAGTTGGACATATTTGTGGAATTTTTTTTATTTTTTTTAACCAAAATATGCATTTCAGGCTGCGGCATTATTCAAGGTTCTTAAAGATACTCCACCTATACCTGAAACGATGTCAGCTGATGGCAAGGAGTTCTTGCATTGCTGCTTTTGCAGAAAGCCAGCCGATAGGCCAACAGCAAGAATGTTACTTGAACATCCATTCGTGAAAAACTCACATCAGCCAGATGCTTTGTCCTGCAATGAAATAAGATTGACGGTAAATTACATTTACACATTGCCTTAACTTTGCTCTTCGTTCATAGTCATTATTTATGCAAATAGTAAGCATGATTTCCAACAGGGCAATACACAATGCCATAGAGACCAGCCGAGTTATAAATTTGAACAAGTGCCAGTGTCTTCCGACACACAGATCTTGAAGGGGACTAGCTATCAAGTAGGAGTTGCATTCTGCACTCTCTCCCATTCTGTCTTGCAAATGGACCACATATGCACAAATGAAGTCTGAAATCTAGCAGTTGACTTGCATTTCCGTGGCTTCAGCTTCATGTTCAATTCTCTCTCCAGTGAGATTGGCCAAAGAAGCCATCACAAAAGGTTCAACTTTGCTGAGGCCCCCATTCATTATTCACTCTCAACTCTTGAGGCCCTTTCTGGTTTATCCCCACTGCACTAGAGCCATTGTCGAGATTGTCCTGGCTTTCATGCAAATATTTTCTAGTTCTATCAAGCACAGTGCTATTAAGAAATTGCAAACACGAGGGAACTGCCACTTGTTTTTTGGTGTGTTTTGTCCTCTAAGAGCTCAACTCAACGTTTTCTCTAGAGATCGACTCATGATTGTGTCTCAGGCTTCCTTGGTGCTTTTTTGATTACTGGCAGCGTAGGGAGTTGGACCAGTAGTTTTGTGTCAATGATGGTGTTGACACGTTGAGCAACGGAGGCGCATTCGTCAAAAGAAAAATTCCTTAGACTGAGTATTTATCTTCAATTTGCTGATGTTGGGATATAGTATTTGGCATTTTTGTTCATAATACTGCCCGAAGACAATAAATTCAGCTGTCCATGAGTGAAATACATATCTTTACTTCATATCCAGTTTTAGAGAAATGGGTAATCTGAAAAATTTTACTTTTGCAGTTTTGGGCTTGTTTACGAATCTCCTACGTAGATAAGAAGCAGTTTTCGCACATGAATCAAAATATGTTGCTAGGATCTTTGCACGATCTGCCTCCACTTTCTTTTTTATTTTCATTTTGTTGACTCTACGAAACTATGATAGGCTTGATACAGAAGAGAGTGGACTCCCTTGACCAGATAGGAAAAGACTTGCTTTCTGGAAAATGATGGTTTTTTTTTGTATCAATCACAGCATAGGTCCACAATCTATTGCAAGTAACAAGTTATTCTCAACCTTTATAAAAGAGCAAGTTGGTCCCTATCTTATCACTATGGTTGCACACGATTAGTCTTCAATAACACAAACCATCCAAATTCTTGTATAATTGTCACGTGCTAAACATATTTCACTTTAAATTTCTAGAAACCAGGCCAAGTTAGGAGCAAAACTTAATTTCATTAAGTTGGATCGATTTTTATTGGAGGATTGACTTTGGTGAGATGCCGTGTTTGGCAGGGTTGACGTCTTCTTTCTTCTTTTCTTTTACCTCGTCATTCGCACAGTGCCAGCCAATTCAACCATTTAACACTAAGACTGGAATGTCACATATTGAATCGGCCATATAGGTGCAACATTTAGTTTTACGAATGGCTGGTAACGTAGTGCTTTAATTGAAATGGCCAAATTGTCTAAAAATGTTTGCCTCAAAACTAAGTGATTATAATCCAGTATAATAAAAGCCAGTAACCATTCATTGAACTGCGTTTTGAAGCTTAAAATGACAACCCCATGCATGTATAGCCAAGAGCTACCAATATTATCAAGCTCTTACCCAAATTTAGGTGAAAATTACTTTATTAATTTAATGGCTTAACTTATACCAAGTGCTATTCTTTAAATGGATACTTGCTATTTGTTTTGCCTGAGTTTGTGACGTGGCGCGAAACAAGTAATTCAAGCAAAAATTTTAGGAATACAATTTTTGGAATCCACCAAATTATAATAAATAAACGCACGAAATTTTATTAATGTAAGATAATGAAAAACGATGAGTCAACCCTTTATTTACAAGGGTTTACATGAAAACCTAATTTGAACAAACTAAAATTGAAAAGAATTCAAAATAAACTAAATGATAAAAATAGCACTAAAATTTTAAATGCAATTTTTGAGTCCTAAACGAACTCGGATGGCCAAAATCCATTGTATTCAAGCCATGAGTTCTACTCGTCTCGTCATTCTCTTTTCGGAATGATATTATGAACCCAAACTTGAACTCAACTGTCACATATGCACTATTATATTTTTTCCTTTCAAAATCATAAATACCTCAATCAATAATATTTTGTTAGTGGACAAATAAAATTATGTTTGTGGGCTATATTTGAGCAAGGATGGGAATTATTTCCATTTTAGCAATGTTTGAACATTTTGTTAGACTACAGTTCAAAACAAAGAAAATATCACTTGTCAAACAAAAAGGCACGCCCCTTTTCCTACCTAGAAGCTAGGTGGGGGCATTTTCTCTATGCCCCCGCGTATAGGTGACACCTATACATGCCTTTTAGAACACTGTCAATGTCTAGTCGGTCATCCACCCCTTCCTATACAAGGCCAAACAAACATATACGTATACTACTTTCCATAATAAAGAGTTGATTCTATCTCGACTATTAAATCAGAAGTTTCAACAGTTTCTAATGTCAACGCATTTCACTGAAGCGCCATACACAAGCGAGATGAAGTAAACTTGATATTACCACAGTTTTTCATACCTAAATTCGAGATAATTTCTTTCTTTATGAAGGGATTGGAAAATGGTTGAAATATGAATACCTACCATATCAGTGCTTGCATCACCAAAAATATCCGACAATGGCGAGGCACCCTTGTTAAATAACCAATTGATCATGCCCCAATAGTAAGCATCTTTTGCATTATACCATTCTTCTCTTTGAGCTATACCAGTGCCTAATGATAAAACCAATATCCTCTTGCAGTCCATTGATTCTACATCCACATGTTCAACTTTCTTGAGAAGGATTTCTTTGGAAATGTGTGTCTGCAAAATAGAATTTAAATAAATAGTTGTATCGACTTTAACTCATGAACTACCTCATTTAAAAAGTTTTAACTATTGTTATTGTTAGAGAGAGAAGACAGATTTATTTGATTAAGCTATTTTGAAACTCTCTGTCACTTACAAGCTGATTCATTTTCTATTGAGGCCTTGAAGTGTATACAATGTTTATAAATGGATGGTTGTGAACTTGAATCTAGGTCTTTTACTTGCTCATGCTTTGATACTAAAAGTTCAAGCCATTAGAAAACACAAATTTATTTAGTCTGTTGTGTATGTAACTCATATAGAGTGAAATACAGGTTTACTGGAAGAAAATACTGATGCCATCAGTATGCTCTAGCATCGACCTCTTGGACTTTAATTTACTATTTGTTTGCTAGGGATGATGAATGGATTGGGGAGTGGGAAAATGCGCCAGTGGTACGGTACATGATATTTTGTTGTGCGAGCCCTAAAGTCTTGTATAGACAAGAGCTAGGGTTAGTATATATATACTCATGATGTAATCTTATTAATCATATTGAATAAAAAATCTCTACTTCGCTCCTTGTAGACGTAAGTAGATTACTGAATCACGTTAAATCTTTGTATTGATTCTCTCTTTCACTTATCTATTATTACATATAAAATCTAACAACTGGTATCAGAGTATCAGGTCTAGATGCTAAGTTTTTCGATTTCAAAATTCGATGTGAGGAAGTTCGATAGAACTGGGGATTTCGGATTGTAGCAGGGAAGAGTAAATCATTTGTTGGTAAAGAAAGAATTGGTAAAGGAGCTATACTGGAAGAAGCCAGAGGCTACGTCAGTTGTCAATTGGGAAGAGCTCGAGGTGTAAGCAGTAGCTCTGTTTGGCGAACGAGATCATGTATCATGTCATGGATGTTAAGTCTCCGATAGAGGTTTGGCTAAAATTGGAGAGTCGTTACATGTCAAAGTTTCTCACAAACAATCTACACCTGAAGCAGCAGCTCTACGGGCTCAAGATACTGGAGGTTATAGATCTGATTCAACACACTAATGTATTAAATCAGATTCTTAGAGATCTGTTGCGACTTAACATCAAGTTCGATGACAAAGATAAAGCCATGATGTTGATGTGCTCTCTTCTTCCTTCGTACGACCACCTGGTGACCATGTTGACGTGGGGTAAAGAAACTCTCGAATTGGAGGAAGTCACATCAGCCCTATTGGTCTACAACTAATAGAAATTGGGTTCTGGCGAAAGTTCACCAGGTGAAGGATTGATCGTGGAAGGCTACCAGGATTGTGGAAGAAAGAAAAACAAGGGTAGTTCTTACAAAGGAAATACGAGATCAAAGTCCATGAATCAAAACAAGAAAAAGTCAAGTGTTACAAGTACCATCAGATGGGTTACTTTTAAAAGGACTATCCGAATAAGGAGGGTGATGAAAAGAAAGATGGCTGGTTTCAAATTCAGCTAGTGTTGTAGAAGAAATTTCTAATTATGGAGATGGAGACATGTTATCAGTCTCTATAGGTTATTCTGATAGACTACATGACTCTTGGGGTACTTTGATCAGTTCAAATGGAAAATGATGCATCATGTAAGGTCTTTGGAATGGGCTCCATAAAATTTATAATTTTGGATGGTGGTGAGGATTTTGGATGATGTTAAGCATGTACCGAAGTTTAAAAAGAACCTAATTTCTTTGGGCATTTTAGACACCAGTGGTTATTCTCATAAGTCAGAGTGTGGGATCTTGAAATGGAAGAAAAGGAATATGATTGTTATGAAAGGTCATAAGTTGACAGGGAATATTTACAAACTGTTGGGGAATACAATTGTAGGTGCAGTTGCTATAGTAGAATCTAAGTCAGATGACACTCTCTAATTGCATATAGCAGAACATGGTATAATTGAGCTTCACAAGAGGAATTTATTGAAGGAAGTAAAATCATGCAAGTTAGATTTCTGCAAGTTTTGTGTACTTGAAAAACAGTTCAGAGTATAGTTCAAGACAAGAAAGCAAAAGACGAAAGACATTTTTGAATATGTGCATATTAATGTTTGGGGACTAGTGGGTAAGTTGTCTAAAGGTGGATCTCAATATTTCATCAACTTTCATTGAAGTCTTATCTAAAAAAATCTGGGTATATTTCATGAAGTACAAGTCTAAAGCCTTTTCTAAGTTCAGATTGTGGAAAGTAGAGGTAGAGAACTAGACGGGTAGGAAGATTAAGTACCTAAAGGCAAAAAACGGTACATAGTATACAGATTCATAGCTTCTGAAATTCTGTGAGGAAGTATTCAATGACACTATACAATTCATAAGACACCATAGCAGAATGGTTTAGCGGAGATAATGAACAGAACAATTGCAGAACGAACAAGATGTTTAAAGCTAAATGCAGGGCTTCCGAAGAGTTTTTGGGTAAAAGTGGTAAACATAGTGTTTAATGTCATAAACAGATTACCACGAGCATCACTGGATAGGAAAGTTACAGAGTACGTTTGGATAGATAATGAAGTTAATTATTTTGGATTAAAAGTATTTGGTGTCCGACTTATGTGCATATATCTAGTGATTAGAGATCCAAGCTTAATCTGAAATTTAAAAAAAAAGTACATTTTTCTGTGCTACTGGAAAGGAGTACAAGGGTATAAATTTTGGGATCTAGAGGCAAAGAAGATGGTAATCAGAAGAGATGCAGTATTTGATGAAGCATTCATGCTTAAAGTTTTTCCACATAAAGAGAAGCTCGGTTCAGGGGATGGTGGCAACAAGAGCCAAGTGGTGCAGGTAGAGCTAGACAATGTTAACATGGAGATCAATGCTCATGGAGCAGATAGTCCTAGCTCAGAAGAGGAGCAGTATCACAGTAGTACCACAGATTGACCACGTCACACTATCAGGCCATCGTCGAAGTATGGATTCTAGGATTTAGTTTCTTATGCACTCATTACCAGCAATAGTAATCCTATAACTTTTTAGGATGTCATTGGTAGTCAAGAGGAGAAAAGTGAATGAATAGAGGCTATGATGGAGGAAATTGAGCCATCACATAAGAATGATAACCTGGGATTTTGTGGAGCTTCCAGAGGGGAAGAGACCGATAGGGTATAAGCGGGTATACAGAAAGAAATAAAAAATATTAGAAAATGAATGGGAAATATACAAGGCTTGATTAGTAGTTAAGGGATATAGTTAAGGGATACCTACAGAGGAAGGGAGTAGATTATGATGAGATTTTCTCTCTGATTATCAGACGCACTTCCATTAAGGTTGTCTTCGCAATGATAGCCATTTTTTATTTAGAGTTAGAGCAGCGGATGTGAAGACCTATTTCTTTCATTGTAATTTGGAAGAGCAGATTTTCATGGAACAGCCAGATGAATTCTAAGAACCGAGAACAGAGAATCTTATGTGTAAACTAAAAAAGTCTTTATATGAGTTTAAGCAGTCTCCATGGCAGTAGTACAAAAAGTTCGACTCTCACATGATTCAGATTGGCTACAGTCGCTATGAGTATGCTTGTTATATTTACTATAGAGTTTTTTAGGATGATTAACATATTCTTTTGATGTTTTATGTAGATGATATGATAATTGCTACTAAGAATCCGGATGAGGTAGACAGATTGAAGTCTTTGTTGAGCAGAAAGTTTGATATGAAAGACTTGGGACCGACTAAAAAGATTCTTGGCATGGAGATCAACATAGATAGGAAGGCCAAAAAATTATGGGTATCTTGGAAAAATTATTTGAAGAAAGTGTTGAAAAAATTTAGCATGTCAGATACAAAACAAATGGGTACACCGTTGGCAAATCACTTCATATTGTCTACTAATCAATGCTTAAAGAATGAGGAAGAAATTGCAGAGATGTCAAAAGTGTCATATGCCAGTGCAAGAGGGTATACGATATATGCAATGGTGCATACCGAACTAGATCTAGTACATTCAGTCACTATGGTGAGCAAGTACATGGCTACCCAACAGAGAGCATTGGAGAGCTGTAAAGTGGATTTTCGTGTACTTGAGAGGTACAATGGAGTGTAGGATCATGTTTGAGAGACAATGTGATGATGTTCTAGTTTAGGGATATGTAGATGAAAATTATGCAAGTGACTTGGATGACAGAAAGTCTTATACAAGTTATATTTTCACACTTGTATGATGGCCTATATGATGTAGATCAATGGAGTAGTCACTTGTGACATTATCCACGACTGAAGCAGAGTACATGGAGGCAACTGAAGCAACAAAGGAATTATTGTGGTTAAGAGAGCTTGTCCAAGAGCTTGAGATCAATCAAAATGGAATGAAGCTCTCTTGTAATAGTCAGAGCGCCATTTTTGAATTTTTCTTTAAAGTCTTGTACGGCCCCAAAAGTTGTGTAGGGTTAGTATATGCATTATATAACCATAATATTCATACATAACAAATCGTAGCTCTTTACTCTCGTAGATATAAGCCAATTGTTGAACCATGCAAATTTCTATTTGTTTTCTTTCTTCGTTGATTACATATTCTTCATCACTATTGTTGCACAAATCACAATTGTTATATTCACAACCTACAGGGCAATATTACCTTTTAGAATGACCTAGCGCAAAAATTCACAAACAAGCACTTTCCACCAGCTAAAGTTGTCAAACTAAAGCATGACATAACCATATTCAGGCAATTATTGGTAGCCATCTAGGTAGGAATGTGAGGTAAGTGGACATTTAGTAGCATGTGAAGGTTTACAAATTTGGAAGAATGGGAGAAATGTATATGA
This sequence comes from Fraxinus sp. D2006-0159, assembly GCA_903798375.1. Lineage (NCBI taxonomy): Eukaryota > Viridiplantae > Streptophyta > Magnoliopsida > Lamiales > Oleaceae > Fraxinus > Fraxinus sp. D2006-0159. Next base: position 9,812 of record CAIGRQ010048615.1, read on the forward strand.
GCATGCTCCAAAGTGATTTTGCAATATACACAACAATGCTTTGCAAAACTAGGTGTGAAATAATAAGATAGTATTCAAATGTTTATTATAGAAGAATTAATCACAAGGTTAAGGAATGGTATAAAGGAAGAAGGAGAAGATGAGGAATAGAAAGACATATATGTAAATTAAAGGGGTATAAGACAATGATTTTAGTAATATTAAAGGATTTTAGAAGATGAATGAGAAGTGAAGGAAGAAAAAGTAAATGATTTAACATTAAAAATTACATGCCTTGGGACATAGACACTAGTAGTAAAGTGCATATAAGTCGAGTTTCAATCTCATTAGTGTTTGTGTACTTGTGTACGAGATCAATTATTTCTAACTCTAATTGAAGAAAAGTAAATTCAAATGAATTGTTTGATTCTTGTTTTTTAATTAAAAATTTATCCAACAACGAATTTAATTTATAACTGTACAAACTTGAGAAGAAAATATAAATTGATTTAAATTAAGGATTCTGATTTCACCAATTAATTTAATTTATTCAATCTAGTAACTGCCCATAGTCATTCATAATTAGGAGAGATGGCAAAGGGGCGGGGGCCCCGCTACTCCCCCACCCCTGTCCCGCCCCACGCCCCGTTTATTTTTTTTTCAAAAATTTCCAGTTAACTATTTTTTTTTTAATTTGTAGTTAATTATTTTTTTTATTCTTCACGGGACCGGGCCCCTCCCCGTCCCACCAACCCATCGGGGCGGGTTTTTTTGCCATCACTAAATGAGGATTGATGTCTCTAAATTGTTAACAGTTCTATCAAGTAGAATTAAATATTTTTCTCCTTATGAACTTCCTGTATCTTTATAAAAGTTATGAATAAGCAAAATCATGTTATGAACACAAAATCATGTGAAAAAAACACTCCTTCACAATGTTTACCACTATCCAAGCATCATTAGTAGTCATTATTATGGCTTCCACTCATTTGGAGATATAATTCACTGTCACCCAAATATATGGATTTGCGAATTGGGGAAGGAACATTCTCATGAAGTCAATGTCCTAATATCAAAAGGTACTATTCAGCGATATCTCATGCTTCCATAAGATATTTCATTTTTTTGCCACCAGTCACAACCCATCACAAAGTTGTAGGCATCTGTGATAATTTTGGCCACTAGAAACCCGACTAATACTTTTATTGCAGTTTTGGAATCTGATGTGAGCACAGAGTCGAGTGCGTCGAAGTCAAGCCCAGGAAAGGATCTGTTGATTATTGAAAGAGGTCCAATGACACGGTCGAGAACGTAGCAGGTAAAAGTGACGATGAGATTGCTCGTTCAAGCTACGGTTGATGATATGGTGATTTTGACGAAGAAATGAGCAAGTTCCGTGTTGGGGTCTATGGTCGAAACTGGTTGGAGCAACTTTATTCAAGTGGACGAAGGAGTCCAAATTTACTATCATACGACCGCACAGTAGAAAACACCATGCGTCCACATGGAGTCAGGCAGGGAATTCCAGGCTACATTTCAGATGAACCGTGCGACTGCATCCAATTCTACCATGCGACGCATAGGCCAAAAGCAAGGCGATATTTTTCCTTTTTCGCGGATTTCCTAATTGCAATAGAATTATACTCTTACCATAATTTTGTAATCTTGGGCATATTATACACGATTTTAGCTTGATTTTAAAGCCATTATAAATAGGATTTTCATTCTTCATTGTAGGAAACAACATTATTATTGAGATTATTGAGAGGCAATCTGCTTTCAAATTCTTGTTCTTCGTTGGAGAAAGTACAAACTTATCAAGATCCTTCGTGTGGCATTCAAATCAACCAGATGAGATTCTCAAATATTCAATCAAAAGTGTCAAGAAATCATTCATGTATTGTTGGTTATTATGATTCATTATTTTTCGAATCAAATCTAAAACTTTGATTATTTTGGCTTTCTTGGGTTCGATTTCAATCTAATCGTGGGGTTTGTAGTCCTTCGCTATTGGTATCAGATATTAGACTCCAAAAATCAAGGTTATATCATTTTTTTTTTCGTTTGAGTTTTTATTTCTTTTTTCTTGTGTTATTCTATTTAAGTATTTTGATCCGTAATTTTTCTTCAAAAATTCAAAAGTTGTTTTTTTGCTCATTTTGTGTCCAAATCAACTTTCTTTTTCTTTGCCGGTGTCATAATTGAATTCCGAGTCAAAAAGATTCGAAAAAAAATATATTTGTTGTTATTTATCTCGGAAATTGCCGGCCAATTACGTTATCTATTGTGCCAAATTCAAGAACCACTTTCTTGAATTTAAATTCCATTCCAATCTTCCAGTTCAATTCCTTTTCTTTCTTGAGCCTTCAAAATTTCCAAAATCTCACTCAAAATCCCAATTTGAATTCTACGATAATAATTCATGGTTGAGTTCGAATTTGTCCTTTGAAGCACTTAGGCGAAAGCATTGAGTAGAAAAAGGCAAAATGGTGAGATCAATAGAGAGAAAAGCCAAATTGAGTGATATACGAGCACACATTTGTGAAGTTGAAATAAATTTTAGATTTAGGATGTCTGATAAGGACGGATCAACACCAGGCTGAGACAACAACCAAACCAACATGTCAGATAAGATAATACGCAGGTTTGAACGGTTATTTGAAGATGTGCGTGATAAATTGGATAGACAAGATACGTAGCTCGCCAACTTGCGTAGGGGAGTTCTAGATATACGGAGATAGAGTAGGCGGGGGCCTAGGATGGAGGTACGTGAAGAATATGATTATGGGAATGATGTAGATGAGGAGGCAGTAATCGAGGCTGAAATTGGTAGGGTGAGAAATAGAGGGGCTAGGCTTGAACGAAGGGGTAGAAACTTGGTTGGAGACGAGGTAGATGGGAATATGGGCAACATAAAAATGTCCATTCCACCATTAAAAGGAATGAGTTATCCAAAGACTTACTTGGAGTGTGAGAAAAAGGCTGAATTGATCTTTGACTGCCACAACTATTCAGAGGAGAAGAATGTAAAGACAGCGGTCCTTGAATTCACTGACTATGCAATCACTTGGTGAGACAAGCGGTGACAATGAAGAGGAGAAATAAGGAACGATCGATCAATACATGGAAGGACTTGAAAGCTATCATGTGGAAGAGGTTTGTCCCTAATCACTACTACTGAGAGCTTCATCAAAAACCTACAAAGTCTCTACCAAGGATCGAAGAGTGTGGAGGACTATCATAAGGAGATAGAGTTGTTGATGATTAGGACGGATGAGGAGGAGGATTAGGAGGCCACCATGGCCAGACTTTTGAACGGGTTGAATCGGGACATAACTAGTGTAGTGGAGCTACAACATTATGTGAAATTAGAAGACATGCTAACATGGCTATGAAGGTGGAGAGGCAATTGAAGAGGAAGGGGACAACAAGGTACTCATCAGGTGCTTTAGGTTCTAAATCATCCTTGAAATCGAAGTGGGACATCAATAAAGGAGATGGGGGCATTTTTAGGAGAAAACTGAATTGTCGAAACAGAAGGAAGAAAATGCTAGCAAGAAAATGGAATCTCAGCCATCAAGGAATCAAGACATCAAATACTTTAGGTTTGGGGTCAGGGCACATCGCTTCTCAATGTTCAAACAAAAGAGCGATGATTTTGCAGGATACTAGAAAGGTGGTGAGTGAAAGTGAGAGTGATAATAAAGGCATGTCGAAATTGGAGGAAGCTAGTGATGGAGGCAGAGTGGAATATGCCGTTGGTGAGCTATTGGTCACAATGCGAGCTCTTAACACTCAAATCAAAGTGGATGACTTGGAGCAGCAAAGAGAAAATATTTTCCATACAAGGTGCCCATTAATAATAAGGTATGTAGCATGATCATTGACGGTGGGAGTTGTATAATTGTAGTTAGCACTAATATGGTGGAAAAATTGGGATTAATCATGCTTAAACACCCTAGGCCCTATAGGTTACAGTGGTTGAATGAATGTGGGGAAGTTAAGGTGAATAGAAGGGCGTCGATAAATTTCTCAATTGGTAGTTATTATAACGAAGTATTGTGTGATGTAGTGTACCTATGCATGCAGATCATATCTTGTTGTGGAAACCATTACAATACGATAGAAAAGTGATACATGATGGTTATAAAAATAGGTACA
>CAIGRQ010048622.1:0-17353 GCA_903798375.1 Fraxinus sp. D2006-0159
TTATATCTGGAAAAAAATATTTTAAAATTCACCAATTTTAAAATTTATATGTTATTTAATATTATTTAATATGACTGGTCGATATTGAACTGTGACGATGCTCAAGATATTGCAGTTGCTGTTAATTCATCCAAGAACTTGAGCACTGATACAAATACAGTTTTCTTCGTTGGAGGTATTTTCTGGGTGAAGGCTTCTATGGTACTTCAGGTGATTCACAAGTTACATACAAGGACAAAAATAAGGATTTGTCAAATTTAATTTAATGTGTTTTTTATATCTGGAAACAAATATTTCAAGATTCACCAACTTCAAATTTTATATGATATTTAATATTATATTAATATTAAACTATTAAAATTTAATGAATAATCATATTTTTTGAATAAAATATTATTATAAAAATATTCTCAAAATTTCAAAGTAAACGCGTTTTCCATTTTCATGTTTCTCAAAACAGTTTTTCAGAATGACAAAAAGAACGCATTTTCAGAAATCTCAAAACAAACACTCAAAACACAAAACACAAAACGTTTTCAAAACACAAAACACAAAACTGAAACACAAAGAGAATACCACCTAAGTGTGTTTGGTGCACATTAAAATGAGAAAATGCATTNTTAAAAAACGACAAAAAGAACGCATTTTCAGAACCTTCAAAACAAACACTCAAAACACAAAACACAAAACACAAAACTGAAACACAAAGAGAACACCACCTAATATTTTGTCTAGCTGCTACTAAATGTCTTCATTTGGTAATTTGAATTGGAAAAGAATTTATGCAATTGCCAGCCTAATTTTAATTGAAATTAAATATTAATTATACAATTGTAATAATCTAGAATTCTTTCGTACTCTTTTAGGTCCCTTTTTACTCTCAAGCAAGTTTTTCTTTTTCTTGCTCGGACTGGGTGCCCGTGTGCCGACGCATTAGGGTCAACATGCGCTAAAAGCGGGGTGTTTCAAGGGCCTCGACTAGCATGTGTAAGCGAACCGACCCAATCGAGACCTTTAATCAAGGAGAAATTGGCACCAATAGCAATCAAGAAATATTTTTAGCATATTAATTAGATAAAGCCGAATTGGCAACAAACAAACATCCCACACATCTCTCACGGCTCTGTTCTTTATTTCTATCTAGTATCATTTGATATCGTATAATTATAAAGAAACAAATAATACACACAGAAATTTACACCAAGCCTCACACAAAATACAAACCAATAATGTAATAAAACAAGACAAAGCAGCCACAGCATAAAACGGTTATATAATACTTTTCACATACTATTTGTTCTGTAGGATTGCATTCATCTCCGCCATCTCCTTTCTGAAATGAGAGTCCAAACATAGCATGCCAAATATTAGTACTTAGAAGCGTAAATGGTATTTCAAGTACAGAAGGAATTAGCCTTAATCCCAATTACGAGAGCAATAATGAGCAAAACAAAATTCAAAACATGCAAAGCGCGTATAGATTTATAATGGTTCACTCTAAATGCAAAAGCTATGTCCACTCATCATTGCAAGTTTTTTACTGTGAAGAAGAACTGTAGAAAGGATCTCATGCCTTTTTAAATCACAAAAATTGCCCCACTGAAAAGATCCTCTGTATAGTAGGTTGTTAGGATGATATGATAAATATATCGAATTCCCAACATATTAAAGGGATTCTGAAAGACATCGAGAAGGTGACGAGATTTATGTCAAGTTTATTAATCAATGTTCCAATATATTAAAGGGATCAGCATTGTGAAAAAAGAAGAAATAAGGAGTGTATTCATGCATTCAACCAATATCATACTACTGCAACAGTAGGCACGTGTAACATCAGTCTAGGTGGCATTAAGCGTCTTTAAATGAAAGGTAGAATTAAATAACTCATATAATTTCACATTTAATTAAATGTATCACATACTACCATACAAGTAGCACTATTGGTGCTAAATAGCATTATTTTAATTTTTAGGTTTTATCCTTTTGAGTTAATGCAAAGACCCTATTCGCTCCCAAAACTCTTTCGTTTGAACTAGAGAAGGTAACTGGTTTCTTTGAGCTCTCTAATTCTCTCTTAATTACTTGTATTTATGAGCCTAGACTTGTACAAAGGTTTGTTGGGTTTGCCCTAATTCCCTGAGATATCTCGTGATTGCGATTCACTCCCATTACCAGACCTCCTATATCAGTGGAATAAAAGGGCAATTCCGGACTGAACAAGACAACTAAAATTCAAGGAAGTGGTTGCAGTGGAAAATGCTCAGGGAAGGTATTGGCTGATTGTTTTTGTTTTACCTTAGAAAAGGATATATATATATATATATCACATTTACTTTATTCTGCACCATTTTTCCACTGCATGCTAACAGCAAGTCTCATTCATTTCCTTTTGAAGTTCAGTTTGTAAAATAAAATGAACTAAACATGCACGGGTAAGTTGAAACCCCAATAATAAATTACAAGAATAAATCGATTCATATTGATACATCTGCTTTTGTGGATTTAGAAGTCAGTATTTCCCTGTATGATGACATATCGCTAATGCATGGACATATCATGCAAGAAGAGGATTTTCAAGCATGATGGCACTAAGCTCAATGAATTAAATATGCAAGAATAATGCAAGATAACAAATTTGAAACATCAGGCGGAAATTTAGATAATACCTTGAGGAGAATGAATTCCATTTCCCGGTGAATTTTGTTGTGCCTGGGACATAGACCACTGTCTACGTGGCGATCCTTGCTGTTCATTCCCGCCAGGGAGGGAGTGCCTCTTTTTTACGTAATTATCCTTGTCTTGCATATCTGGACTTGATCTCGGGGATATGTTTTCAATAGCTTTGGCTCTTGTAGATTCAGTTGCTTGCATATAACTTGGGAGAGAGTTACTACTATCTCTTGGATCCTGATCCCCATGATCAGGTCTTGCGGAACCAAAGGATTTTCGGCGCTTTCCAGTTTTATGTTCCATAGCTAACTGTTCCAAGCTACTTCTTGCAACTGAATCAGGATTATCATTTGAAGGGGGTCCTTTACCAGCCAATGGATACCTACTTTTCCGTTTGGATTCTGTTTTCTTGTCCCTGATTTCCTTGAAGTCTATAGACGCTTGGGTGGAAGGCGTTGCTTGAGATTCAGAAACAGTTATATGGCTTTTGGGAGATGCTTCAGATGATGGCTTGTATACTGGATGGCTTGCCTCAGATCCCACCTCCAGGTGCATCTTGCTTGGATCTGTATCTGGCTTCTTATCTACCTGTGGCGAATCTATAGGAATGATTGAACTAGCACATTCAACATTCGCAGAGTTAACACCACAATCTAATTCCAACTGATCTGAATTGATAGATGGCAGATCAGTTGCTGGCATGCTGGGCTTATCGTTAGCTTCAACTTCTAAGTTCTCATTGCTCTTGGGATGGTCGGTCTCATCAGAAATCTTCTGCTTCGGTTCAAATTCAACAGCTTTAACCTGAGACCTATCTGGTGAATCAGGGTTTGAAGCAATGAGAAGTTCAGTCCCACTTCCAAGCGTACCATCTTGAACTGTTGAAGCTTGGTAAATAGAATTTTCAGGCAAGCCAACCTCCCTAGATCCAAATTGTTGATCAGTCTTATCATCATTACCTTCAGTTGCAAGACCATGACTAGTAGAACTGGTTAACTGAGGGGTATATGCAGCAGAACTCAGTTCTTCAAATTTCAACTGGGAATCAATATAAGAAGGATTACTTGTCTTCCTTGAACCAAATGAAAACTTATTTGCTTCAATTTCAGGTTGCTCGGTGAAGGACTTTTCTTCATCATGTATATGTTGCTCATGTTCTCTTTCAGCCTTACCTGGGTCAGATTCGGGTTCCACCTTCGCAAGCAAATCTGTCTCGTTCAGCTGAATATGTGAAGAATCAGTTACATTATATGCATTTGATTCACCAAAGGGCTCAGGCGGCTCAGTTTCAGGTTTTTTGGTGGAAAACTTTTCTTCATCATGGTGTATATCTTCCTCATGTTCTCCTTCGGCTTTAACTGGGTCAGATGCGGGTTCCACCTTCTCAAGCAAATCTGTTTTGTTCAGCTGAATAGGTAAAGCATTGATAGCATTATATGTGGTATTTGATTCATCAAAGGGCTCAGGCAGCTCAGTTTCAGGTTGCTTGGTGGAAAACTTTTCTTCATCCTGCTGTATATCTTGCTCATGTTCTCTTTCAGACTTCAATGGGTCAGATTCGGGTTCCATCTTTGCAAGCAAATCTGTTTCGTTCAGCTGAATTGGTAAAGCATTGTTAACATTATATGTGGTATTTGAATCATCAAAGGGCTCAGGTGGTTCAGTTTCAGGTCGTTTGGTTGAAAACTTTTCCTCATCTTGGTGTATATCTTGCTCATGTTCTCTTTCAACCATACCAGGGTCAGATTCAGGCTCTACCTTCACAAGTAAGTCTGTTTCATTCAGCTGAATTGGTAAAGAATTGATTACATTATATGTGGTATTTGATTCATCAAAGAGCTCAGACATCTCAGTTTCAGGTTGCTTGGTGGAAAACTTTTCTTCATCATGGTGTATTTCTTGCTCATGTTCTCTTTCAGGCTTACCTGGGTCAGATTTGGATTCCACCTTCGGAAGCATATCTGCTTCATTCAGTGGAATAGATAAATAATCTGTTACATTAAATGTCATATTTGATTCATTAAAGTTTTGGGGCTCAGGCAGCTCCACTTTTTGACTCAGCGAAGGTGCTGTTGATCTGCATGACTGTAAGTCCAAGTTGTCAGCATTTTCAGTTGCATCGGACAACGCTTCTGCACTAGACTTCAAGCCTACTGACTCAGAAGTACATTCAGATGGAATTACAATGTCTTCTTTGCTGTCAGGATGACCAGTTTCTTCCCTCTCATGCTGCTCTGCAGCTAATCCCGATGCCTGTGATTCGTTGTTGCTCAGTGAAACTGACATCCACATTTCCAACCATTTCCAGGCTGAGTCGGATTTTGAAGGATCACACTTGATGTTTATACGTTTGGTCCTTGGTGTTGAGTCCAATAGCTTACATTATGTTCCAGGAGCAACGTCAAGATCAAGAAAAGTTTAATATCTATTGTATGTATATGGAATGCAATATAATTTTTGACCAAAAGAAACGTATCAGTTCATTTACCTTTTGAGCAAATCCATTACTAAGTAGCTTCTCAATGGAAATTGTGACATTACGATTGGCTTCATTTTTACTCTGAAAATAAAGTTTAGTATCAGACAAAAGAAACTGCAAACAGCAAGAAGAATTATTGAAAGAAATGCTAGAATGATAAAATTTCCTTTGTTCCTTGATATAATAAGAAATCGAAACATGAAAAATTGGTCCCAAAACTATTATCCCATTAGCAAGTTGGTCCTCAAAATTTAAAAAGTAGCACATTGGTCCCAACCCGTGTTACATAATCAGTCCCCCCAAGGAATGAACCTTTCATATCTCACGTGATATTCACGAAAGATGACTCACCTCAAATTTCAGGGAAGAATATTCTAGCTTTATAAAGTTGAACATGTCAGGGCAGCATGACGATTAAACAATAGGATTGGACATTTCCATCATTAAGAGTTGATTGTGAAACTATAGTGGAAGGTTGGGGATCATGCTTCTTTTAAGATGTCCAGAATCAACTTGCAATTGAGGCAGCAGTGAAATTTTCCAAACATAAATTCATTTATAATACACTTATTTGTTGAGAAAGGAGAATGGGGATATAATTCCAGAGACTGTCAGTATCAAGCGCTTAACATGCTAAAAAGGAGGCAACTGTAGTGGGTTGGTTTTTCTGAACAGCTGACTCTAAAGATTTAGTCCATGTTTGATTTAGCTAAAAATCAGATTTTTAGTAGATTTAGATAAAAGTTAATGAAATGTGTGGTTAAAAAGTTGAGGATCCCATGAAATATGTGGTTGAAAATGAGTTTGAAGAAAAATGAATTATAGAAAATGTGGGCCAAAGAGGGGCTTAGAAACATTTATGGATCTTTTAGCGCCCCTTTTTAAGTATTGAACTTTCCAGAAACATATTCACAAGAGCTCTCAAATCCTTTAAAATTATTTGACATCAGGCAACGTCCAAAATAAAGAGCTTCCAATCCTAAATAGAGAGAAGATAACAAGAAACAAGGCGAGGGAGAATGTAGGGTAACAAGCTAGTACCATGCCAACAATTGTCGAATCATGGTAAGCATTCCCACAGTTTTCACTTTGCTTCTCGAAAGCATTTAATCCTTCTATACGTCGACGGGCATGCCGTGCTCGAACGAGTGCCTGCATTTTGACAATTGCTTGAACACAACGAAGCGTTCCCACGGCATGTTTTCGAACTAAGTGTCCTTTAAAGGCAGCTTGTAACTTGATTATATTCTTACTCTTCAATAGAACTCTTTGAGCCTGGTATGGCATTTCGAAAATAATACATAAAACTGCACTTACTGTACTTGATAAAGTTTGAAACATAACGTGGTAAAAGTACATACCAGAAATCCCCTAATGGCAGCTTGGATTAAAATGACCTTGAACTCATCTAGGGTAGCATCATCATCTCTTGCAACTACAGCATCTAATAATTTTGAGTTTACTTCAGTTGACAACTCACTTTTCCCATCTGTCGAGGACTTTTCTGGAACAGATTTATGCTGCTCTTGAAAGTCAACCGCTGTAGATTCTGAGTTTTCCTTGTTTGCAGAGGAAGTTGCTTCTGAGATAACAGAGTTGCTCAACACTCGATGTCTAGCAGATCTCTTCCGAAGGCCCCATCCCCTTCTGTCACTAGAACCCTTGCTCTGCAAGTAGAATCAAATAACATTAATGAAAACTGAAATCAATGTATTTCAAAAAAGCCTATTACATAATTTCCCATTTTAAATTAATATAAAAAAAAAATTACTAATATACGACTTATCTGGTTTTCTATGAGAGCTTCAAGGAATTATACTTCTTTTATAAGATGGACGTGAAACATCAGTACATAAACATGCATAGATAATGAATTGATCATTAAGGAGCATTATTAGATCCTCTATTAAATAACAATCGGTTATACTTAGTAAGGAGAAAATCTCTATCTATGTTTTCCTCTAGAAATGAACTGTTTACATACTCATAATGCATAGGGCTCCGTGCATAAATATATCTGCAGACTAACTAGAATTAATATGAAACATAAATGAGATCCACCTAATAAATATTTGGGACCTAGGTTATCTGCATAACCATGTGAGACATTCACCTGAAGGTACAGAGTGCAAATAAGTAGACGGCCAACAGGATTATATTTGTCTTATGTAATGGCATTCACAGACATTCTCTATAAATTATGCTACAACATGAGAAGGCAGAAAGATCAAATGAAACCCTAGTAAAACATTCCACATCATAAAGATGTTTGAATAAGAATAGTAACCATATTTATCTGATCACCATCTACAGGTTCTATTTCTTCTTTGCATATCGAATATGTCATGGACTTTTACACGTATCAACTATTCTGCAATGAGAAACACGTCTGATATAGCAGAACACTAGATCAAATGCTCGCACCTATTTACAGCATTAAAATTCGTCAATTATTCAGCAACATAAGCAATGAGCAATAATAATTCAGCTGATGATGTCCCAAATAAAAAAAAAACTTGAGAAGCAGGTTGTAACATACATACTTAAAATGACAAATGCAGATCCTATCACGAATTTAACAATCACGATTCAAAGTCCAAGAGAATGAGCAATCAAATCAGCCAATCCAAAACACAAGACACAAAGCAGAAGCATTAATGATCTCAAAACTCTGCATATCGAAATAAACATTTGAACATAAATTAAGGATTTCAAATTGAAAGCTAAAAAACGCAAAAACCGTAGATCATTCAAACAAAAGTCAAAAACCAAATGGAAAACAGAATTACGTATATACAGTAATATTTACACATATATATGATTTAAGTATAAATTTATACTTCGGGGGTTTGGATATCATCATGATCGACGGAATCACAGCTACAAGTAATGATCTTGAAGCATGATGAAGCCGATCTTCCCATTTGTGATTATTTCTGTGTGTGTATGAATTTTCGTCTGTTACTTCGAATAGAGAATTTTCAGTTTAAAGATACTTTATTGGGAATTGTAGCGGATAAAAGGGGTCATTTTGGGAAGTCGGAACTCAACACCTGCCTTAAACATAGCTCATTTGGGCGTTTCGATTCCGAGTATATAGCGCAGCCGAGTGCCGTTGCTCATATTCCTAACTCCTGAGTTTTTATCTTTTAGTCCTTCACTTATGGGAAATAAGCCATGTGGCCACACTTTATGAAATGTATTATTTTTCACTTAATTATGGTATTTAATTGAATTTTTCCATGACTAGAGAGTAGTATACATCAATTTCCTGGAACTGGTAAATATTTAAGGATTTTAGAAATAAAAATTCTAAAAAGACCTATCAAAAATTTATCATTAGATGAAAATAGTTGAAATTCTATCGAACACTTACATCGTCTCTTATTCTAAATTATTTTCTTTAACCTAGAAAAAAATTAAATGAATTTGGCGAAATGCATAATCGGGTGATCACATGTAAGTCACGAAAATAATGGATGAAATTATATAATGTTTTATCAAGTAGAGACATACTTGCATTTGAATTGACATTTCGGATATATAAATAAATGAGAATCTGAGTGCTCAATTGAAAATGTTTGGAGATCGCGATTGCAAATTTCTGAACGATTTGCATAGGCAAAAATCAATTGAATCCAAGTCTATTACTCCGAACGTATCGTCTTTTCAATATATTATAGATGCATAAGTACATCACGTCTTCTTAATAAATGAGAAGGCGTCAATACATTTTTATATATATCGACGTGTTATACTTAACATCTTCATGTTTAATAAGATTCAATGGATCAAAGTTGTCAAAATTGTATTGAGAGGGCCAAAAAGTTTAAATAATAATTGATGACAATTAACATGCAATTTGTTCCACAATTTTAATCTTATCATCTCAACTAAAGTCTAAACATCATCATTAATGAACATTGACTTTATTATTTGTTATATAAAAGTGGTTAGTGATGACAAATTAACTATTTTTTGCTAATGGCATGATTTCTTCCCATTTATTCAATTGCCAAAAGTCAACAATTAGAAGTAAAAAAGTTTTCATACATATAAAAGATCACATTAATCCCGTTTGGTATAGATTTGGTAGAAACACGAGCAAGATCTGAAATTTCATCCAATGAAAATCAATTTCTTTCTTGGTCACTGGCGTACAATCAACCACTTGGCATAAAACCAGATTTCTAAAGAGGAGTGAATAATAAACCACAGATTAAGCAACAGAAGAAACGGCACTTCTCTTCCATTTCTTTCGGGTAAAACGACATAGTCGAACATTCCAAGATACAAGTAATCAATGTAACAGATAAAAGGATTACATTTTTCTTGGAAGGTTAAAGCGCATCTCATTGCATTGGGAAAAAATGGAAGATAACAGAAAAAATTGTGAAATAGTCATAGTATACTTCTTCAATGGACAACCAAATTCCCATGTCGACAAGGAAAAACCAAAGCTCATGACTTTTTAGGCCTTCCTCTCTTACCCGATCCTTTTTTCCCGGCAGACTCTGAGCTTTTAGCTGCTGATGGGGGGCGGCCCCGTCCCCGACCACTGCCTTTATTTTCCATGGCTGATTTACCAGCATTTTTGCCACGTCCTCTTCCTGAAGACTTTCCACCCAGTTTCTTTCCTTGTTCTGCATTGCCATTCGGTTGTCCATCACTGTCATATTCACTATCTTCGTCGTCCTCAGACTCAGATGAATCTTCCACTTTCTTCCTCTTTTTTGAGTTTTCCGATTTTTTAACAGAACCCTTTTTGTTAACTTTGTTAGGAACAGAAGTTCCGCTCTCGGGTTCTTCATTCACTGCAGCATAGAGAAATCAGCATTATTATATAAAATATTCAGCAGTACTGCACCTTGTCACAGTGATGCAATAAATCTCTGAACATCCTCAACTAGTCAAGATTATGAAATTAACCCTCGAGAATTTATTACACGACGTTCTCAAAATCATAATGCCAATCATATGATTATACCTTTGCCAGCATCTTTGCCATCATATATTTCAAGCTGTCAAGATATTAGGAAAAAAAAAATTAAAAAAAAAAATCAGATACCCTTCCGCACCTTATCAGCCATACATCCAACAATACAGACCAAACAAGCCATTTAAAATGACCAAGAATAATTAAGTAAAATTAAATATAATCAGATGTGTGCACGTGCAGAAAGGTAAACTGTGCTGACCAGATTGCATTGGAGCAAACTCGTTTCACATATCACAAATTGATTCACATACAAACTCTACACATAATAATTCTGAAGTCTAAACAAATATAACGTAGCCACAAAGGCAAACTGATACTGATTTTTCAGTACTTCGTGAATTGGAAGGTCGAAGATTTTGGGGTCAGTTACATGTTAAAAGCTATCAGACGAGTTCAGTGCCAAAAACTTTACCTGTTCAAGTCGATCGGCAATATTGGTTCTATCAACAATCACCATGGAATGGGCAAATCCACAAGCAACACTACAATAACAAAAGGCCTAAAATAAGTTACGATAACACAACTCTCAAGATGATACAGTTTTATAATAATACGAACCTGATAACATGCATTCCCTCTAAAATATCTACTTTTTTTGGAGCAGCAGAAGATCTGCAAAGCAGAGACAGAAGAAAAAAGCCAGAAGATAAAAACAGAAGATGAAACATGCAAATAGTAAAGTTGATGCATATATTTATGAGGGTGTGCTTAACCGTCTATATGATTAATAACAATAAATTCATATATTATAAGCATCACATACTTTTGCCCACTGGGTCCATATCCTAGTTCTCCAGATTGAGCAAGACCCCAGCTTATGCACGAGAAATCGGCGCCAACAAAGTGGTGCATACTGCCTGAATCCATACAGCGTAGATGCCAGCCGCTGTTGAAGAATGTCAGCTTAGTACTATATTCTCATCTCACATTACATAAAAATCTCATTAGTTTTGCATGAAGAAAACCTTCATATTGAGCAATGTGAAATCAAAAGATCATTCTGCGGATGTACAGTTCATTATGGAGAAAAGGTACGTATTTTACTTAAAAACAGTTTTTATTATTGTATGTATAATATTTTCCAAAAACCAAATAATGCGCTTTGAGTATCCATCCAAATAAGTCGATATTTGAAGGGAAGGTTCTCCAGAAGTTCATGTCTAATTCAATTTCTATATTCTTCGCGAAATATAAAGCTGGACTCTCATTTCTCTGCTACTAAAAATTAGTGCATTTAAGACCATGTTTGAGCTACATCCTCTAAAAACTCATTTCTCCCAATATAAAAATTTTGCATGGAAATCCAAAACTTTTTCCTACTTTTTAACCACATTCTTCAAAAAAAAATCACCATCATAAAACTTATTTTTCACAAAAAAAAAATGGGGCTGGTGCAGAGCCTAAATATATATCAGTCACAATTCAGGTCAAACTCATTTTTATAAATAGAGAAAACATGTCAATCATTTTGAATTCCAAGGAAATCCAAATTGATAGAGCAAGAACCTTAAATCCATGACAGGCTTGGGATACATCCAATCATCCCCCGTGTTCTTCATCTTACCCCACATGTAAAGCTGTCCTCCTCCTGAGAACAAAAATTAATAGCAGTTTCAAAATTATAAGATTCAGAAGAAGCTACCATATGGCTGAGGTTAAGGATCATATGAAGTATAAACATACAGACAAAACTTTAAGCTGAATTTCAGATGTCAGATTTTGCCATCAAACTCCATGGCTTAAAATAAGTTTCTTACACTATTAAGTCCCTCCCTGAACATGGCCGACACATACACACACAATGTGAACTAAAAGAATTTATGAATACAACCTTCCACGTGCCTAGTATATGAAGAGGTGAAAACTTGCTCCAGATATTAATATTGAGTTGTTGACATTTAATACAGTGAGAACAGTTCACCTCATCATTATAATTTCAAAACGCAACAGACTGCAGGACATGTTGAAATAATTTTCAGAGAAGTCCTCCACAAGTTTACAAGTTGCAAATAGAGTTCCTTACAATAAACTTCCATGATTCAAGGACAGAAAAGTATCGAATTACAGACACACTTCGTATCATTTAATTCCTGAGAAACAGATAGTGTAAATGGATGCCAACTGTCAATATTTAGCAAAAGAAAAGTCCCATATGCTACATCTTACCTATCGTTCTCTAAGGTGCAATAGACAATGAAATTTGATTTTGTCATCATTTTTCCTTCGAATTAACAGATAAATACAGGAATAGATTGATAGCCCATTTACCAAAAAGAAATACCATTTCTGGCTCCTTGTCTATCTCCTACTCTACAAGATGTAGCTTGGTTAACATAAGCAAAAAGATAGCAGGCACAAATCATACCAGCTGTACATGCAGAATTAGTGGAACCTGCGGAAACTACAGCCTCAGGAGGCAGAATATTATTTCTTGTGAAAACGTCAACACGGCGAGGAGCCCATTCATCCTTCTGTTCTCTATGTCCAAGCCTGCGATCAGTAAGTAGCTACTGAAGTTCATGAACAAAAAGAAGGTGCAAAAGCAAACAAATTTGTGACAACTGAAATCAATATTAAGTACCTTCCATAGCCACCGAAGCCCCAACTAATATTTTGTTCAGCATAAAAAATCATAAATGCATCATAAGATTATGAGTTCCTTTTACAGAGTGAATAATCATATGGACAGAGCAAATAGATGTACATATGCAAGCAAAACTTACGTGTAGACGAAGCCATTCTTATCCACTGCCACTGGAGAACCCAATCAAATGGGAATTGCATATTAAACACGCAATGAACAGATAACTGATGTAAAAATAGAGGCATTGATTGTAAAATATTTGCAGGATGAACCTGTATGATTCGTTCCACAAGCAACTTTGACTATGGTCTCTCCAGAAAAAGAGGCTATTGCTTTAGGACGAGGTTGAGCTTCATAAGCAAGCCTCACAGAGCTATCTTTAGTATTGTACTGCCAATGGAAATAGCATCTTCTAATTACTCAAAAGAAAACAAAAAATCATGCAAATATCAATCCCATGCAAAGGTAAAATGAGAAGAACTCCATACATAGAAATGCACTAATTGAAACTTCTTAATGTTTAGACAAGCCATTAGGAGAGACCACACCAATCCACTACAGGGATTCATTCTAAAAAATTATTTAATGGGGCACTTAGGAGGAAAACAAACAAATGGCAATTAACTACGTCCAAAGGTTACAATTTTATACTGAACTTCGTGGTTTCTTAGAGAATGAGAACAAGAAATAGCATTTTCTTCCTTTTATAATATTCTATATGTTAAGTTTTCTTGAGCTCATATTTTTTTCTCAAGATATGCATATTTATGCATTCAAAATTAAGCATCCCTTGACACGAACACCTGAAAAGAAACATAGCGTCAGCAACTCCATATCCAGGCAAAACCCGTCATAGCCAGAAACAAAAGCAAGCAGCTTCAAGAATCAGAGCAAATTTGACAACAAAGCAAAACTTCACATTGAATCTGATAGCTGTTAAACATGCTAGCGTGTCAACATTCAGAAAATGACCAATTAAAAGGACAGCAAACAGAGAGAAAAACCACGAACAAGCTACTGTAAGTCAAGTGTACTTTCCAGCGAGACAGTAACTGACTTCTGGACAATAATCTTGAGGTCAAAGACATCCAATAACTATGCGACACAGGTACATAATACTAAATAGACTCTGACGTGAAAGTACCCCCAACCAACCATGGTGAACAGAAATTTTAGGACCAGTGACCATACCTCATTGTCAGTACCATGGCCAAGCTGACCATACTGAGGAAGACCAGCAGTTCTAGGAAGTGTTAAAAAGATAGCAAATTAAAATTTTTATCATGGATAAATGAGAGAGAGAAATGTCCCTTGAGCCCAACACTTTGAATTAAAATGCATTTTAGAGTAGAAACCACAAACAAATCAGTAAACCATACAATATAGAAGCTCCTTCTGTGGAAGTTAGCCACACTGTAAAATCGCCCCCACAAGCAATAGTTTTGACTTCAGACACGAGACCGCGAACTGGAGATGGTTCAACTTCTGTACAAATTTGTCATAGAAAATAGAGTGTGTTTACATAGCAAATTAAAGTTTTGATATCAATTCATCAACAAATCCCACAACCATCCACATTCACATTTTATTCCTCCTCCTAATTTCATCTATCTCATCATGTCATCAAGATGATTAAATGGATTTTATCATTGAGAGACAATTCACTTTTAAGACTTATAATAAGCTGACATCTGAACCATGTCAGTGAACCCACGAACAAATAAGATAACCTCGTTTGTCTTATGTATCCTTCATATAAGATTCTCATAATCAAATTATAGAGCACTTTACATAAACAGATCTCTGTTCTCTTTGTATATTAACAAGTTTAATAAATCATTCATAACAACAAAGGCTAGGTCAGGACTTCATTGAGATAATAAGAAATAAATCAAGGGGATAGTAAAACAAATATAATTAAACCAAACAATGACTATACCCTATTGGAAAAACTCTAAGCAGGGGAAACCTCTTCCAAAACAGTGTGCAGACCCAAAAAAAAAAAACGAGTAAGCAAAGATGATCCTAGAGAATTTTAAACAGGAAAAAATCTTATAAGATCCAGATGTATATCCTTGTATTGAAAATTTGAAACTTTGAAAATATAAATCTAGAAACCCCTTGTAAATGAATCGGTTATTTTTGCATTTCAGTTTTGAAAATCAAGTAAAAAGGATTCATGTCAACTCTTTTTAGACAACGTGAATCTTAAACAGCATGTCCAAATAATATTGTATTGAATTCAGAACCCACCATTTTTAACAGAACCTGAACCAAGCTGCCCATGTTTATTCCAACCAAAAGCAAGAGACAGCCCATCTTCAGTTACTACCACAGTATGACACCTTCCAGCTCCTGCTCTAACGACTTTATGACTGGAAAAGAGGGGATTGAAAAAATAAAATAAAAAAATTAACAGATTATATAATAGCACGAAGTCTTATCCAGGATAATTCAGAATGTCCCTTGGCTCCAATTAAATATATTTCTTCTGCAAAAGGATTATCATGGTTCACTAGAAAATATATGGAACAACAGGCTTTTCTCAACACGTTATATTGCATAATTTACAAAGATGACAGAGACAGTAACTGCAAAGCAAAAATGGGTAAATTAAAAAACTAATGCATCTAAGTTACAAGGAAAGCAAAAGAACAAAACAACTGACTTGATCAATGCTGAAACAACTGTCGGTCTATCGCGCTGAATTGTATCTCCATGACCAAGCTGCCCCTTCTGCGCATGTTACAGTTGTGAATCTGCTTAATTGATAATGCAATAAAAACAAAGAAATGAAAGGACCAGCACTATGATAGAAACAAATAATAGCCATTTAGCTGAAACTTGACATGCCTCATTACGACCCCATGTGTAGCAACGCCCTTCAACATCCAATGCCACACAATGGCAAGACACTACATTTCATATTAGCACATTAGGATAATCAAATACCCATTCAAATTCAAAAATGGTGCAAACTAACTAAACCTAAGAAGAAATAAAACTAAATCAAGAACCTCCTTTCAAGTCATTTCAGTACGAAGTGTCATCAAAAGGAATGAAAACCAATAAATACTTAAAACAGAACAAAGTTGTGAAATATATTCTCACCACAACCAGAAGCCACGAAACGAATGTCGACGCCCATTAGAGGACGAAGCCTCGTCGGTGAAACCAGATTCCACTCAGCAGGTACCTTGCGGCGACCAACGGCATCCCAAGCCGTGGTACCACAAAACAAAAGCTCCCCACCCTTTATCGTCTCTTCCTCATTCTCCACCTTCTTCTCCTGGTCCACATCCGCCATCTACCGCCAAAATCTTTAAAAGAAAAACAAATAAATTTCAAAAACACAAAACAAACAAATTTCAAAATTCTAATCAAATAAACCATTAACCAGAAAACCCACTGGAGGGAAGCCTCCAAAATCTTCTTTAACCGCCTTAGTAACAAACGCAGATAACTTCACTGTAATCTGAGGTAGGCTTTTATGAAGAACAATAAAATGCCCTAGCTAGAATTGAGAAAAAAAAACGAAGGAACCCTACTTGATAATTTTTTTCCTATTCTTTACTTTATTGGCAAGTGTCTCGTTGTATTTGTTCAAGTGACTTCGTTACCATTTTTGACTTATTTTTCGATAAAAATGATGTTTTACAAGTAGTCGTTTTCACTCGGATTTTTCGCCTTTTTGGTTGTACCTTTTGAGGGTTCAAGGGTTCCTCACGAGTTTTCGACCAGGAATAGCAAAAAATTCTTTCAATATATCCATGGACCCATCTCGAATAGGGTGGGATTATTCGCTTAAACAAGTAAATTGGGCGGAGATAGAGAGGAGTTATTGCCTCGAAATGGGTACAAAAAATATAATCCTACCTCGCTACTCTCAAAGTTTAAAGTTAATTTCAAAACTAAGGACCGTTCTCTTCGTGTTTCAGTTTTGAATTCATTTTGTGTTTTGTGTTTTGAAATTGTTGAAAATGCGTTCTTTCTGTTATTTTGAAAAACTATTTCTCAAAACATAAAAATGGAAAACGCGTTTACTTTTTATAATATTTTATTTAAGAAATCTGATTATTCAATAAATTTCAATAGTTTAATGTTAATATAGTATTAAATAACATATAAAATTTGATTTTCACTCGGATTTTTCGCCTTTTGGTTGTACCTTTTGAGGGTTCAAGGGTTCCCCACGAGTTTTCGACCAGGAATAGCCAAAAATTCTTTCAATATATCCATGGACCCATCTCGAATAGGGTGGAATTATTCGCTTAAACAAGTAAACTGGGCGGAGATAGAGAGGAGTTATTGTCTCGAAATGGGTACAAAAAATATAATCCTACTTCGCTACTCTCAAAGTTTAAAGTTAATTTCAAAACTAAGGGATCGTTCTCTTCGTATTTCAGTTTTGAATTCATTTTGTGTTTTGTGTTTTGAAATTGTTGAAAATGCGTTCTTTCTGTTATTTTGAAAAACTATTTCTCAAAACATAAAAATGGAAAACGCGTTTACTTTGAAATTTTGAGAATATTTTTTTAATAATATTTCATTCAAAAAATTTGATTATTCAATAAATTTTAAAAGTTTAATGTTAATATATTATTAAAGAATATATAAATTT
>CAIGRQ010048660.1:0-18170 GCA_903798375.1 Fraxinus sp. D2006-0159
AAAAATTTAATTATGACATGGAACCGAACGGAACCGAACCCGAACGGTTCCATAATTATATTTGGACCCGACGGTTCCATTTGTTAAATACCCAAAAATTTTGGAACCGAAAAAACCCGAACTGAACCGACCCACAACCAGCCCTACATGTACTAGCAACTCATGATCAATCGACAGAGCCGAGCTCGGCAACCAATTTTATTACGCCAACATATGTACTTAATTAGCTCGATATGGCATATTGATGTGACAAGAGATACAATGGGCATGCATTATTCCACTATAAAAGGAAAAAGAGGTTAAAAGGAAAGGGGACGCGAAAAAAAAGGGAGGATGCTCTCTCATTCTCTTCATATTTCAAATATCTCCTATAATGAGAAAAAGATTATTATTGTGTAATAATTCTGTTATCTTTTAGTAAACAATCAATCAATTCCGTTTTTATTCCATAAGTTGGTTTGAATATTGTCTATACATTTTTCAATGTCAACAAATTTTCACTTGCATAAAATAATTTGATTAAAAGTAAAATTGATTTTCAAAATGATGTTTGAACTTAGATCAAATTCTCAAAATATCGTTTACCTAAAAAACTAGTTAAAAATATCTTCCAAAAGTCTACATTTTGTCAAAACGTTGAAATTTGATCAAGCGGGGTCAAAAATGGAAAAATTGGCCAAAACGTTCGGAAGTCCAATATGAGTATGCAAATGTTCAATTGCTGTTGGTCATTCGGATCCCCAGAAAATTTTGCAAAATCTTTCTCTATAAATTCGTGAAAGACGAATGTCCGGTTGATACAATGGTTGAATTTTTGACCATTAGACTTCATATACATAATTGCTACTTTGGTAGTTGATCCAAAGACAGACGTTTGAGTGGTTGTCCGATTCAGAGTAATTTGTCGTTTGAACTCTATAAATATCTTCACTATTAATATTCTTCACAATTGTTTTAAGAACATTGAGTAACATATTTTGAGAGAATTCTTTAAGTTTACATTGCATTCATTTCATCTATTTATTCATATAAAAAAATGATTGATTTAAACCATTTTCATCATCTTTATCAAAGTTTGTATCTCTCTTTTTGTTCTTAACGTATTTTTTTATCATTCATAAATGAGAGAGATATTTTGAAGAAAGGTTTTGAACATACACTGCATTTATTTTCTTTTACTTCATATTAAAAACTATGATTGATTGAATCGAATTTATAATTATCATATTCACCAAAATTTCTAATTTCTCTTAAAACTTGATTTATTGCTATTACTCATTAAAAGTGAGAAATATTTTGAGAAGATTTTTAAACTTAAAAATGCATTTAATTCTTATTCATCTTCTCATTGAAAAACTTTGACTGATTGTATTTAATTTTTAATTATCATATTCATCAAAGTTTTCACCTAACACTTGACCTATCATTTGTTATTATTAATTGAAGTGTTAGCATCTCTTAGTACTTAATTCGTTTGTATTATTTATCAAGAAAT
Organism: Fraxinus sp. D2006-0159; assembly: GCA_903798375.1. Taxonomy (NCBI): domain Eukaryota; kingdom Viridiplantae; phylum Streptophyta; class Magnoliopsida; order Lamiales; family Oleaceae; genus Fraxinus; species Fraxinus sp. D2006-0159. The sequence goes on from CAIGRQ010048660.1 coordinate 1,496, forward strand.
GAGTTTCATTGTAAAATTATTTTGTTATACTTGTGAGTTATATTTAAGTCTCGTAAAACTCAATAGTGTGGGTCATATTAAGGTCCTCGTAAAGTTCAATATTGTATAAGAATCGGTACTCCTTGCTCGTGTCGAAAATCTTGATAACAGAGGACGTAGATTATTGTTTTGGATCGACCCTTCACAATTATATCGTTTACATCCTCCTTTCCTTTTTACTTTTCATTTTCATATTTGCGCATATTATTTGAATTAAATTGTTTAATCTTTACTTACTTGAATTTAAATTAATTCTTAAAAAAAGTTTTAACTAACCAATTCATCACCTCTTAGCTAGTTATTCATGGGCTTTCAGTGTCAACTTATTGTCAACCATGATTTACATGTAGTATGATTGTAAACAGAGTAATGCTATTTAGCCTCATTAGAGTTATAATCTCAGTTTAGGTGGCGTTAATGTGACATTAAATGATATGTGAAATTAACTAAGTTATTTAATTTCACATTTCATTTAGAGCCATCTAAACTGAGATTGTAACCCAATGGAACTACATAGCATTACTCTTGTAAACAAAATTCTTACAAAGCATCAATACATTTTGACTATCACTAAACAATAAAATGCTTTGATGTATGATAATCAATTTACTATGTATACCTTTTAACTATAAATACTCCTAAATAGCTTTAGATATTGCAATATATTTAGTTTCAGTGCCGGATAAGGTGACTAACGGTTGTCATGTTATTCACTATTTGTGATTCATATAGATTGTGAGTCTTATTTTGTAATGATTCGATCTCTATGAACATGTCATTATATCACATGTACTGTCCTCTTTGGAAGATTCTCGGTCCATATTACTCACGAATTTCTATCGTTTCCTCGTGATTAAAATTTAAGACTTTTGCCTTATGAGAGAGATTTAAGCCTCTATTTGACAATCATTAAAAATAAGTTTTTGAGGGAAAATGAGCTATGAAATAGTGCTTTTGAAATAATATTTGGTTAAAAAGTAATTTTTTTTTGGTTTACGTGCAGAATATTTTATTGTGAGAATGTTTGGTTGAAAATGCCTTATTTTATTTTATTTTTTTTAAATTGTAAATTGGTTGTCAAATAGGGTCTTAATTAAATCCTAATACCAGTTGAGTAAGTTGCTAAATTGGCACCATGATTTCCTCAATGGTACTAGGATTTAACTTAAGTCTCTTACAAGATAGAAATCTTGGATTTGAATCATGAGGAATGCGATAAAAATTCGTGGAGAGTAAGATGGAGAAATGCTCTCCCAAAGCTAACGGTATTTATGATTTGAGTACAAAGGCTGGATCATTACGAAAATGCACATTTTATTTTGTAATGATTGTATCTTTGTGTCCAAATTGTTATATCATATGTTCTCGTGAGTTCGAATCCTGCAAAAGTTACAGAAAGTCGTGAGCAATAAGATTGGTAGAAGTTCTTTCAAAGTGGACAATATGTATAATATAATAATTTGAATACATAAAGCTCTAATTGTTACATATTTCGTGACTGTAAGGCATTGTTTAGTGATTGTGGAATGCGAGTTATATTTCTATATATATAGCTATTGATCATTTCTTCTTTTCTCTTTATTGTACAAAAAAAGTGTACACCTTTGATTGACACTTCATACGTGTCAAAGATCTGACAGTTGATTGAACAAGGAGTTGTCAAGATCAATATACCAAAATCTACATATATCATGATCCCCTTGTACATAATGGAAATTTGGTTGGCACATTAGTTGTACTAATCTTTGATATTTATAGATGAGGCTGTGAGTAGCATTTAATGCACCAAAATATGCAATATTTATCCATCGATCAAATGTGAGTATGCACATATATTTCTTTAAAGTCGTAATTAAATGGAGTAATTTGGAGATTCTATCATAATAATGATATGAATTTGAGTCTTTATTGCATTAAGAATTCTTCCCACAAAAATGATTTATTATGTCTTTGGTTTAAATAATGTAAGAATTTCTTCATATGCATCTTAACAAAAGAAATCCCAACACCTTTGAAAAAAAAAAAAATGGCTCTAAGACACTTTGTAGATAATCTGCCTCCAGGTTACGTGTTCGATCCAACGGACGATGAGTTAGTGTCTCATTATCTTCTCAAAAAGAATGCTAAAGAAGAAATTATCAAAAAAACTCTGGTGGAAATTGACCTGAATAATACTGAGCCATGGTGTCTCCCTGGTAGGTCTCCTTTATCTTCCATATGTCCCTCCTCCACACAAACACAGTTTATTAAGGGATAAATCCCACGATCAATTTGATTCGATTAAGACTAAAAAAAGAGCTCACGAATTTCAAGATTAGTCTGTTGAAACGAACCACCATCTTGCTGGACATGTTAAGAGATAAATTCACATCGAATAAAGAGAAAAAAATCTACATCAAACAAGCCTTTGATATATTCTTGTAACCTTTATAATGGCCGTGACGTACTATTGTCAAATGACTTTTTGTACATGTTAAACTTATCAAAATCCAATTTTATTTCTACACATTAGCCCTTGTTTAAGCCCCATTATTTGGCAAAGAATGTGATTTTAGATAGTAGTTTTATGGAGAACGTGTGGTTACAAAATAAGGGAAAATTTTGGACTTGCGTGTAAAATTATTTAGTTAAAAAATGTGTGGTTGAAAAGAAAAGAGAAAAAAATAGATTTTAGAAATAATGAGGATCAAACACGGGTTAAAATGTTCAGAGTACGTATATCATGCGTGTCGAATAAACAATCCACATTTTAATTCAAGCCTTATTTAAGATATTTCTTAACTTTTAGCATTCTTGATTAGAATGAGATCTAACAATGCTTGTATCCATGGTTGTTTAGAGGTGGCAAAGTTGAATTCGAAAGAGTGGTATTTCTTCAGCTTCCGAGATCGCTCGATTGGGTTTCAAAAGAATAGGGTAACGACCTCTGGCTACTGGAAATCCATCGGAAAAGATCAGGCAGTGCTTGATGAGAGGACACGAGCTGTAGTTGGGAAGAGAGAGACATTAATTTTCTACACAAATAAAGCTCCTAATGGAATGAAAACAGGTTGGGTCATGCATGAATTTCTGGTGAACAACCCTCAGGTGCCTCCTAGTTCTAATACCTCCTTTAATCTTCTCACCCTTATAGTTTCTAAAGAGCTATCAAATTATATGCTCTCTAGAAATAGAAATAAAAGGTCATGGAAAGTTGCTTAAGCCCCATTGGCATAGCTTTTGAAAAATCAAAAGGAGTTTTTGATATCTAAAAGTTGTTTTTGGATTCGTTTACATAATTTTATGAAAATGTTTCCTGTAGTTAGAAGAACTTTTAGATGAAGCCGTCCAACATGACTTGGAATAGAAAGTGCTTTTAAAAATTACTTTTCAAACAAAAATTAAGACAACTTTCTCTAAAAGCTTTTCTATAAGAAGTAACAGCAAAAACAAACGTAAAACTTATGCCAAATGGGCCCTTAAATTGAGAAAAAAAAATGTTAAAAAAGGTAATCGAAACTCTTGAATTAATCCATATTATATATGCACACATTTTTCTTTCCCTCGACGTCCTAAAACCCTAAAACACATTTATTTTAACTTTTACTATAAACACTAACACTTTTACATAAATGAAGTTTGGGTTCAAATTCGAAGTATTTGATTTCTTATGCACTTTCATTGCACCCGCGATATACATTAGTTCCATTAGGAAATCCCTGTTCTATCCCTTACTATGGCACCAAATTATCATTTGCATTTTAGGTGTCGATCTAATATTGATATACATCATGATATTGACAGGCAACTTGGGTGTTATGTAGAGTATTTCACAATGACAAAGATGACTATAGCAACTATGGTGCCGATCAAAATGTGACTTCTTCCTCGAGTGGCTCCTCGAGGCCAAAACCCGAGTAGCTCTCTAGTCGGATGAAGGCATGATTGATAAATGAGTCGAGCAAAATAACTCATACCAAATAGAAGGATGATTATGTATTCATAGTCGATAAGAGTTATGAAGAATCAACCTTATCGATTGATGGAATGTCTTCAAGAATGGATGGCAATCAACCATATATAGCTTGTTTTTTCATCTCATATCTAACTCACTATTAGGGTCTATGCTCTAGGAGTATATTTAGCCCCCTTTTGAGGCAAATTATTTAGACAAAAGAACGAAAATTTTTACCGTTAACCATCACATCCAGGTAAATTTGTTGACTATTCATCTCTTGTGTGGGGTCCAGTTGTGTGTCCAACGGCTAGAAATTTCATTTTAATGAAACAAATAATTTGCCTCAAACAGGGGCTTAACATCTAACCATTGACAATTTAGCTATAGAATAATTGATGATTTTGTTAATGTTTTATAATTATTGTCCATCTCTTAAATTTAGCATACATACATTAAAGGATCCTAGATAATAAACATAATTATGAGTTACTTATTTATATCATCTTAGAAACACTATCTAAACTTATTTTATCATTGATCGGTGTATAAAGTTACTCTTTATTTTCGATAGAAATTTTGTTGAGTTCCCGATGATCAATACTCATTCACACGATTCCATAATCTTCTTGAAAAACAAAGTAGGAGCTTGTTGCTTAAATTTTACAAGTGTACGAGTCGAACATGAAACAAAGTGAAATAATTGAGCGCCGTCACACGAATATTGATTAATTTACCAATTACCAAGATTAACTAACTCTATATTTATTTGAAATATCGAGTTTTGTTGGTTTAAAACCAAATTATAACTAAAGCAATGAGAAATCAACTAAGTGAGATTAAAGTGTTAGAACATAAGATTTCACCAACCCCCTAGTTTTTTCCATCTGCTAGCACTGTGGTTTGGAATCAATTCTTTATCAACTGCCCACCCTTTCTTTGAACTTTGTCGAAACTGAATCTGTATGAGAAAAAGAAAAAGAAGTGGAAATGTAACGTCGAGAAAAGATATGGTTCTGAAGGCTGGTAATGTCATGGGATATTTCTTCAAAACAGTGAAAGAATCTGAATTTAGTTGCACTCATAGTGCCATCATTGTGGCCCAACTAGTAACCGTTGGGTTAACATCATAGGAATGAAATGCTAATCTTAAAGAATAAAACTCCACATCTAATAAAGTAGGGGTGAATAAAATAACCAAATCATACTAGATCACATTAGAACCTCAGTTTGGTTCTTAAAAAATATAAATAAATAAATTAATGGTTCTTGTTGACCTTAAAAAATGTGCTAATAGAATCCAGATCACTTACCCTTCACATAGACATCAGTTGTACATTGGAACGCCTCATTAGGAAGCAAAGATCGTTAGTTGAAAAAAATGTTTGACGACCGTTTGTACTTCGACGATCAAGTCAACAGTCGGACAAAAGATAAATTAGTGCAAGAGACGGGAGAAAGAATTTGTATAGAGTTAAAATTCGTACTTTGATTGCGAATGAACTAAATAGAAAAATGGAAATAAGCCGAATGGGTTTAGTGAGATAGGTTCAAGTTTAAGCCCAATATGCAATTGTTTAATTAAACAAGGCTCATCAATTGAATAGTCAATGCCACGTCTATATATATTAGACCCCCTCCGTCTGAACATGCCACATAATTTATAGGTGTAATAATAATTCCCTAAGTCTAAATTGTATATCTATATGCGGGTTGGACTTGAAATCTAAGTTTTCAAGTGATTAGGTCTTACATATTGTTTCAGAAATATAAGCAGCTCTAGTAAATGAGGGCATATGAACTGTCTTAAAAATATATATCAATCTCAAAGAGATGAAAACTTACGAATTGTCTTGAAAATATGAGTCGCTCCAACAAACGAGGACTTACGAACTGCTTTGAAAATATCTGTACGAGCCTGAATAAGTAAAGGCTTAAAAATTGTCTTGAAATATAGATATTGCATATAATTTCTCAAAATTTTGCCAGCATCTCATCTGTAATATGGACTAAACCAATCTACAATATAAGCTCTCGTTTGACCCTCAATAAATTATAATTCATTTTTGTCTCTCTTGTTATCAACCACACATTCTCTAATAAAAAAATATTATACTTAAACCCAAAAAAATTTCATTCTTTTTTAAATACATTTTTTTCAAAAAATTAGTATTTCTCTCATTATAATGCAAAATAATAGGCGCCAAAAGGAACGTAAAAGAATATCTCCATTGCACATATACAAAGTCAATGGAATCCATTTGACCCTCAAAATACTAATGACAATAGTGTGAATATATTAAATTAAACTTCTTCAAGATAGATATTCAGATAGTCTATCATGTATCATAACAGAATATACGTTGTCGACAATGAAATGAAAATATAGATAACGTGACATATGTACTAGCTGTAATGAAAATAGTGTCATGACATGCTAGCAATGATAATGTAATGATACTAAAATACTAGTATCACAATAGTCTCCCAAATCCAAGTATGTATATTCATATAATTCATATACTTTTAGATAAGGACGATGCCTTGAAGATAAGCAACTGCGATGAAGCTAATACAGAGATGAGACTAAGAATATAAGTAGTTATCATAAGTTGATGCAGAGACAAGACTGAATATATAAACAGATGCGATACTCTAAATGTAAGCAGTTGTGATGTGCTGAAGTAGAGTCGATGCTTTGAATGTATAAATAGCAGAGACAATGCTCTGGACATAAGTAGTTATGATAAGTTGACGTCCTTACATGGGGGTGGCATGGGCTTCCTCCATGATATTTGATCCAACTATGAAAGACTTCGTCTTCGTAGGTATTAAGCTAGGCCCACCCCTCTCCCTACAAAGCGCTAAATAATAAAAACTCTCTAAAAATAAACAGATGTAACTTAGCTGAAGCAGAAGCAGAAGCTGAAGCAGAAGCAAAGACATGAAAGATAGGAAGCTATATAAGCAGCTTGTGATAAGCCGATGCAGATGCATGATGAGCTTTTTTAAATATAAATGCATCTGTAATGCAACAACTTATATTTTGAGACAATATGTAAGATCTCGCCTATTTGACAGCTTATATTTCAAAATTTGACCCACACATGAATGTACGACTAAGATTTGGGGGGACTATTGTTACACCTATAAATTATGTAGCATGTTCAGACGAAGGGAGTCCCATATAAGCCAACATGACATCGATTATTCAATTGGATTAACCTATTTAATCAAGCAACTTCATATTGGACCTAGGCTCAGTCCATTAACCCACTTAACCCATTTATATTTTTCTATATATATGTGAATTCATTCGCAATCAAGGTATGAATTCTAACCCTAGTCAAATCCTCTCTCCCGTCTCTTTCACTCATTTCTCTTTCGTTCGCCAATTGATTTGACCATTGGAGTGCAAATGGTAGCTGGAATTTTTCTTGATCGATTGCTTTTGCTTCTCAATGGCAATTCGTAAGTCCTCGACTATTTAGTATCGATGCATATTTTTGAGACAGTTCGTAAGTCCTAGCTTATTGGAACAACTCATATTTATGAGGCAATCTGTAAGACCTATCTATTTGATATCTTATATTTCGAAGTCTGACTCGTACATGAATGTACGACTCAAACTTGGGGGATTATTCATAAATTGTGTGGCATGCAAGTGACGGAGGGGGTTCCATATATGTCGTCGTGACATTGACTATTCATTAGATTTGAACTATTAAAATAAGTAACTTCATCTTAGGCTTGGGCTCAGCCCATTAACATCACTTGGCCCATTTTAATTTCATTATATATACGTGATTCATTTCACAATTAAGGTAAGCATTCTAACACCCTCTCTCACGTCTCTTGCACTTTTTATATTTTGTTCGACCATTGACTTGATCATCGAAATGCAAACGGTAGCGGGATATTTTTCTAGACCGACGGCTTTTGTCTTCTAGTGGGGTGTTTTAATGTGCAAGTGATACTTACGTAGAGGGGAGGTGGTCAAGTTTCTGTTGGCGCATTTTTTTGAGACCGACAACTTTAATTCTTAGAACCGAGAACCATTTAGTTAATCACAATTAACATTAAAAAACTCAACATTCAATTGAAAACCATGACAAAAAGGCCATGTACCTTCGATTTCTCATTTCTCAATGTGGATATTGGAGACCCTAATTCATTTATCATTTTCTATCCTTCTCAATTTATACATTGACTCTCACATGGAAACCAACTACCGCCCGCCTTCTACTGTTGCACTCAGTCACCACCGTTGCATGGGTTTCTAAACTTGAAGTCTCAACATTCGATTCTTCTTCCTCAAATGTTCTCTCTTTTTTCTCAATCAGTAATGAAACTAGAATTGAACCGAACCAAACCAGAATTGAATGGTTCACTTTCGATTTGGTTCCATTATAAAAAAAAAATCATTGGTTCATGGTTCGATTCTTTTGAAACCAGAACCAAATGAAATTATGTCCACCCCTAGAATAAAAATAAAAATATAGATTAATTTATAAGAGTTTGTACTACTTCTCTGAATAAGATTGACTTTTTAAGATAGAACTCCAAGTGCCAAAAAAAAAAATGAGCATGCGAATTTCAAGATTTGTCAGCTTAAACGAACCACCATTTTACGGGGGCATGTTAAGAGATAAAATCTCATATCGAATCAAGATTAAAACATAGATCAACTTATAAGAGTTTCAATTATTCTTCTTAATAATGTTGACTTTTAAGATGGAATTCCAAGCCTTAACAACTAAACACTATCTTTCTTTTTCATGGTGGATTTTCAGGTTAGAATCTGTAGATTCTGAGTTGTACAAAGCAACTTGCATCAGAAAAAATTAACATGAAATCTAAACAAAATCACCATATAAGAGGAGTCTAAGCATATATACAAAGCTACTTGCATCATAGCAATAAAACCCGGATCAACAAAAAGCCAAAGCCTCACTGGAAGGAATAGCCAATTGTAGAGTTGTAAACCAAATGATCTACTTCCATTTGCTTATTACACGAACATGTTACAAAAGGATATATAATAGGGGCAAAAAGTATTCGAGAAACCTCCAGAGAAGATAGGTTACCTATGATAGCCTCAAGAAGCAGCAGAGTAATGCATGAATAAATCAGTGACTTTTCTATTTCGCGACCTTCCCCTTGCTACAGAACCCTCACGCTGATTCCTGAAGTGACTAAGAAGCTGTTGTGCCTGCTCCATAATAAAGAAAGGACAACAAAACACGTTATTTCTCACATTATCCACACCTACGTGCATCAACATAAAAAGTCGGGACTTATGAAATGATGCAAGCCTTAATATGTACTAGAACACGTTTGTTGCAGATTCCACCCCACCCCCAAAAAGAAAAAAAGTAATATAAAAATAAAAACCAAGAGAGAAAAAAAAAATCTCGAACCTAAATAGGGCTGTAATTCAATTTTCATGAATTTGAAACTCCATTTAACGGCTAGATACAAAGACAACCTCAGAATAAGCGGAAAATTTTGGCAAACGAGCCATACCTTCTCCTTTGCTCTTGTTGTGCCTGACTGAGACAATGCAACAAGAGGTGGGACTGCACCTTCTTGCAAAACCATCAGACAATATTTAGGACTAGTAATGCACAGTTGCAAGAGTATCGTGGAAGCATTTTCCTTTCCCCGTTGAGATCCTGTTTCAACAATCTCAACCAGTAATGGTATGCCCCTTTCTTGAGCAATAGCCGAGCATCCCTCTGCAGTAATAGACAAATTTGCAAGAACAGCTACAGCTTTATCTACCATTTCTGATCCAGGATCCATCAACTCAACCAGATACTTCACAGCTCCAGCTTGAACTACACGAGCCTTATTTTCATGATAGATTGACAGGTTAAATAATGCGGTTGCAGCATCTTTCTTCCCTCTTACAGTACCGGATGCTAAAAGATCAACCAATGCTTTTACAGCACCTGATCGACCAATCTTTATCCTGTACTCGTCCAAAAAAGAGAGACTAAAAATAGTTGCCGCAGAATTCTCTTTGGCTCCCGCATTACCAGTTCTCAGAACGTGGATAAGAGGTTCAAGTGCTCCTTCTTCCGCAATAATACCCTTGATCTTTTCATTAATTGATAAGTTCAGAAGTGCAGTAACTGCATGCCCTTGAGTTAGCTTCAAATCTGAGTGTAACAAGGAAATTAATGGAGCAATAGCCCCACAGCGGCCTATAATGATCCGATTCTCCATATTGTACTTCGCAAGAAACCGTAATTGTTCTGCAGCTGCAGTTTGCAGTTCAAGCAATCCGCTCTTCAAGTCTTTAACAAGTTTTTCAACATGGGAAGTTGTAGTCATATCATTGTACCCTGATTCTGAAGAAAATGAGAATGTTCTAGAGAGTTTATGGTTTCCACTCATAGACATCTCAGCCATAGCTTTGGAGCTGTGATACTGTTTTCCGGACAAAGATGGAGATACCCCGTTACTCTTATTCGAAGGAGGTACCCCAGAATTCTTAATTGAAGGAGAGTGAGTGCCATAATCAGATGTTACGTCCCCTGATCTATCACTCACATTATCTTGCTTACTCGATATCCTTGAGATTTCAGTTGATGCTGTAGTGACATAATCAATACTGAAAGTGGCACTAGATGCCGATTCACTCCTGCTGTGTAAATATGAAGGTTCAGGAGACGAGTGGTCAAAGATTTTTTCCTTGTACCTGAAGACACCACCATCTTCCTTAATGAATCTAGAAGAATCATTGACCTTTTGCTTCTCAATACCATGTATAACTTCGGAACAGGTTCTTGATGTTGAATTTGTCCTTTGTAAAGGATATTGGAGATCATTGTCGTGGCCGATATGCTCAGAATGGGATTGGACAGATGAATTATTTGCACCGTCAGGGTTGTTGGAGAGTTTTATTTTATTTTCCTCACACCAATTTGCTATCAGAGCCTTAACTGTATAATTGGGAATCAGGTTTTGGTGTGAGAGCTTTTGACAAGTTTTAGGGCATGTGTATAACCCCTGATCAAACCATTTTTGAATGGCATCCCTCTCGTATGTTTGGCCAGATGCAACAATTACTGGATCCAACATGAGTTCCAAAGATAAAGGACATCGGAAATAAGGAGGGATTTTAATGCCATTTATAGCCTTATAGTTCTTGAGTTTAACAATGCAATCACGAATATGAGACATAAGGCAAATGGTATCAAGGATCTGATCTAAGCCCCCTTTCAATTTATTGTCTTCAGCTTTCATTCTCTCCTTTTCCAATGCAATAGACTCATTCATGACTTCATCATCTGATGTCAAGTTTAGGTACTGGATTATTGTCATGAGATGTTCAGAACGAGGAATTTTCCCTTCTCTTTGGCTTTTAAGAACCTCTTCTATCTCTTGGGACATTTCTTCTAAATACAGTTTTCGAGATTCCTGCATACAGCACTGGAACAGAATCTGAATATAACTCACACTCTTAATGCCATTAAGATGCAGCCCAACTAGTAACACCACGTGAATGAAAATGGACATAGTTCAATGGAAAAAGAAACTAATCAAAGGAGAAACCAGAATTAAAAAGGAAAATATTTGAGCCATATCACTACCTGAGTATCAGATACGATCGAGGTAGATGGTGATGATTCAATCAGTCTACACAAAATGCAACATATCTTTACAGAGGAGATCCGTATTCTCAGGACCAAGGGTTCACTTTGCAGCATCTGGAAGTAATAGACAAAGGAAAAGGAGATAGTGAGCTTGTGAAACTAAGATCAATAACTTGTGATTAAATTTGCAAATCATAATTGATTTATGGTTGTTAAAAAATGTTAATATAATCAAACTTTAAAGGTCTTCTTATTGGATTCCACTTGTTTATGAGAATTTTGTAAGATCAACTCTTGATATTTTCAAAGAATGAAACACTGAAGCCTAGATATTACTCACAAAAAGTATCTTGCTCTTCTTCGGAAACCATTTCTCAAGGAAATCCATAGCCTCGTGGATGGCTGTATCAAGTTCTTCACACTCTTTACTAAAAATTTCTTTGGGATGTACTTTGAGGTCAGCAACATTATCGAGTAATGGTTTCAAATGCTTCAAGAAAGAAACGATGCTTCTATAATTCTTCTCGACCGGCACAGTCTTTGATACAAGACATGATACCAGATGACTAAATCGATAAATTCTATCAGTAAGGCATTGTACAGATGTTACGTCCATTGACCTGTTTAAAGAAGTCGAATAATGACTAATCAGAATAACATATGTGAAGAGATTTTAGTTTATTATGTTAGACAAGTGCCCATGTTTCACAATAATGATGTAAGGTATTTCTTTTGTTTTCAAAATAATTGTTATATCACTTGGATCATTTTTTTTATTAATAATAAAAAAACAAGGAGTTAACCATGTCCAGAATATAAGGACAAAACAACACAACAACACATAAATTAATCAAAGCAATAAAAACAATGTTCTATTTGTTATTTGACAGGAAATTAAAGTCATTTGCAATAACAACAAACTAAGCCTTGTTATCGAAAATTTTGAGCTCTGCTACATGAATCCTATTTGCAAATTTTAAAACTCGAACGCCATTGAGATATACAACTGATTAAAAAGCACATAAAGGAAGAACGAAAAAAATATATATCCTTATCATGTACTCATATGCATGTTTATCAAATCCTTATCATCACTCGAATAATATTGATGCATCCTCACAGCAGATATTTGAAGCTGGCATACGAAGACTAGTAGAAACTACTAAGAACTTCTCAGCTTGAACAATCTGTCAAGTCGATTTCCTTCTAAAGGCAGTATGTACATTTAACCATTTGCCAAATATAGAGGAAAAATGTACAGAACTTACAACAATTTGCTCAAAAATATTATGATCTTGTTTCACAAATTTACTTCCATTCTCTTCAGTCTTTAGTCACCAAAAAATACAGCCAGTCTCAACTACAAATAAAATTCAATTCCTTGATCATTTCCATCATAGAAAAAAACTACATTAATAAACCAGAGAAATTAGGGAAATGACAACTGTCATCACAAATGTCCTTGAATCTAATTCGATTAAAGCTACACCGTAAGCTAAAATGCTGAAATTTAACCAAACCAAGAACAGCTCAAAAGCACACAGTTTTTTTTTTCTCTTACCCACAAAAATTTCAGTAAGGAAAGACATCATAAATTAAAAGTAGATTTACTTATTAGTAACATTTATGTTAAACTATTTAGAGAAAGACATAATGCACTTGTACCTGGCGCGAGAAAATTAGATGGATGAAACAAAAACTGATCTTGATGAAACCCACAAAGCAAAAGAGTTTTAACATGAAAATTTCATGGTTGTGACCTTAAAATCACCAAGAATGACTCCCTCTTCACGTTGCTTCATTAGAGAAAAAGAGAGAGGGAGGGAGGGAGCAGGGCAAGTGAAAAAAAAAACAATAAAGAAGGAAGCAATAAGGGGACCGGTTGAATTTGTGGGGTCCTTTTGCAGCTGCAGATTTGCTGGGAAATTAATTAAAGTGACAATTATTAGATGATTATTAGAGAAATTTGCTGTTAAACAACAGCAGGCAAGACCAGAGTTGAAAGAGAGGAATTTTGGTTTTCTTTTCTCCACCTTTACTGAGCAATAATCTTCAACTAGCTGGAGAAATAAATAAATAAATACGTACCATGAACTCAATTCTACACAATTGAATTAGGAAAATTTTAGCAATTAAACTTATAGGCGATCACTTCTTTTAAAAATGTCGTAAAATTAAAAGTATGAAAAGCAAGAAACGAAATGGCATTTGTACTCTGAATAATCTGTAGACTGTAGTGCATTGCGTCCTGCTATATCAATGTGATGGCACAGTGCTAAAGATTCTACAAATAGCATTATGATTAGAGTGCTACAAAAAAAAGTTAGAACTTTTCTTAATAAAGTAATAAAGAAATGATATCCAAAGAAGATTTTGCAGCCAAGTACCGTGATTATTTGGCTTCCAGATTCCGAACACGTGCATCTAGTGCAACCGACACGCTACGCAATGGAAATTAAAATTATTATAAATTTATATTCTAAAATTGCTATTCACCACTTCTCAATATTCATTTCATTCTTGATTTGACTGCGCCACAAATGTAATAAAAAATTAAGCAAAGTATAAAAAATATGAAATGAATCGTATCGAGTCCAAGCTACATGAACGGAAGCTTGACACAATCTGTGTAGCCAGCTTTGATGAGTATATCTTCAACTTTGCGATGATAAATTTTGTGAAAATTGATATTTTTGGAGATTGTCATTAATAAATAGAAAAAGTTATGGATTCACGTGCTGCAAATCATTTTATTAAGAGAACGAGAAATTGAAAAAAAATTTGAAGAAAAATGAGTTTTAAAGAATGAGTACCAAAACGTGCGTGAGTGCTAAATAATTTTTCAAGACACAATTTGAAAGTAGTTTAAAAAAAAAAAAAAATGATAACAACTCTTGAAATCTATTTATAATTTAGCCCCTATTTGGTATAGCTAAAAATCAATTTTATTTTTTTTGGTAGATTAAAATTAATAAAAAATATGATTGAACGGATGACAAAAATGGCAATTTTCATGAAATTTTTTGTTGAAATTAATTGTTTACCTAACCTATGTGGGAGATTTTCACAAAATTTTAATTCAAATTTGGACAATTGGAAATGTGGCAGCCTCCTTCCCAGCCTCCTTCCAATCGTCATTTCTGACTAAACATTTGGTAAATTACTATAACTATCCTTCTTTCAAACAAGGTGAATCCAATGTAAGGGTACATTGGTCAATTAGTGCTACTGTTTTTCAAATTATAACGTTAACAATTTTCATACCACCCCAAATAGGGATTCATTCCCTGTTAAATCTCTACAAGCCACGATCCTCCTATCCTACTCACATGTAGAGATGACTTAAGAGTCGAATATGAGATTTTCAAACTTGAATGGAACTCTAGTTCTATAAAAATTTTGGCAGAACTTTTCTATACGCGAAGTTTTAGTGTTCTTGTCAGATCTTGGTGCCCAAGCAATTCAAGAAGATCAAATGACATGTCCAAAGCTAGAGGTTCAGATTCTTGAATTCTTCAACCGGATGAATTTAATCACAAATAAGGTATTTTGCTATAAATGACGCGTGATTAATTTTATTGATTCGTAACATATAGTAATATAGAAAATGTTACCTCCCAAAATTAGAGGCTCCAAATCAGTACTCTACGTAGGCTGCCACGTAAGCAACATACCCACATGGACAACCACGTATACTCAGTGGCCAAGTTGACGGAGAGCCAGTTGGGAGGCTTTCAGAGGAGGTCACGAGGTCAAGGTCAACAGAGGCTATGGTTGTCCGAGGCTTCTTCCAGAGCCGAAGCGTTGTTTGACCGATGTCTCTTCAATCCTATTAACGGAGGCCTACTTGAAGCCCTTACATGTGAACTCAGGGGCTCTTTATGTCCGAAGCACTGAAGCTCCCGAAGCTGAGCGCAGAGGCTCAACAAAGATATCTGAAGCCCTCTATCATCAAGAGCTCTTCAACAAATGCTGACCCTGATCCAACAGAATCCGTTGCTACCTGTCTTTATGGGTCTGAAGATCTTTTAGAAGTAATTGATGAAACATGTAATAAAGAATGTCAGTATGTCAGCCTACAACTAGGACGACAAACCCTCTGTCAAACATTAATGACATGGAGTAGACGTTGATGTGAGGTTTCGAGTTCGGCGATGCTGCCACGTCAATTTGATCCAACAGCTTTCACGCCGGCTAGACTAGTATAAATAGTTTCTCTTCGTATAGAAAATGGGGGCATCTGTATCTGCGAAACAAACATAAAATATATTCATCTTGTGAAACTTTCTATAAGATTTTGATATACGTAGTTCTTTACATATTTTTCGACAAACACAATAGCAAAGTATATCAAGATTTCAATACAAACGTGTTATCATTCTACATCATATCTATCATTCCACATATTCCATTGCAAAAGAGAGATTTAATATGGAAAATCGATCGGGTGATCGTGGATAGCGTGAATACTGCTGTTATCATANCTTTCTATAAGATTTTGATATACGTAGTTCTTTACATATTTTTCGACAAACACAATAGCAAAGTATATCAAGATTTCAATACAAACGTGTTATCATTCTACATCATATCTATCATTCCACATATTCCATTGCAAAAGAGAGATTTAATATGGAAAATCGATCGGGTGATCGTGGATAGCGTGAATACTGCTGTTATCATACCGCCGAGGTCCGAACATATTTGTCTCTTGCCAGAAAGTGTCTCCCGCGTCCAATTCAATCAAACTATCGATTCCATTCCGGTAGAAACGCGTCAGATCCGTACTTGACGTGGCAAGGGTGGACTCGGTATCAATTAAGTTCATTTTTTGGGTCAAACAGAAAATACCTTTATCCCAAATTAAAGAAAATTTTTGTTTTTCAGGATTAAATTTCCAACAAGAATTTTTCTGGGTGATAACGAATTAAATTCTAAGTGAATTGTAAACCATGATTCAAATGTTCAAATTTAGCCCCGTTTGACAATCATTACTTTTAAATTCTTTTTTCTACATGCTCATTTTTAACCACATATTTAAACAATAAAATATTTTACACATAAACCCGAAAATTTTTCTTACTTTTTAACTATACAT
>CAIGRQ010048742.1:0-13172 GCA_903798375.1 Fraxinus sp. D2006-0159
GATAAAATAATGTATTTTAAATAATGATATGATGTAAAATATATAGTTAAAAAGTAAAGAAAAATTATTGATGTGATGAAAAATATTATTTTATTGAAAAATGTGTAGTTGGAAAATGAAAATTGATTTACTGTAGAATTGGAGAATCCTAACCAAACATGCTCTTAGTCTAAAAGTTTGCAGAATCCTTAGCATCGAGATGTGACTTTTGATTTATAAAAAGTGGCCTTCACATTGATTTAGAGAAATGCAATGCGCAATGAGAAATTTAAAGTATTATATAGTCTCAACTATTGTTCTAAATGCCTTAATTCTAAATGATATTGTAGTACTTTTGAATATAGTAAACGTTGAATCTAGTTGTTTTGTGCCTTGTACGGGAAATATAGTTGCCCTTAGGCTTGCTTTCTATGCTATCACTACCCTAACTTCATATAGTTGGGGTTGATTTTATGCTTTTATTTGTTGCTACCGTTATAGGTGATATTTCTCAATAAAATTGTTTAAATTGACCTTTGAGAATTACATAAATAACACACCTCTAGAAGAAGTAATATAATTCTTGCAATAAACCCTAGAAGAACTCATGCTGCACCTCTCCCCTCATCTTTCGACTTTTAAGATGAGTGAGTACCTGTTTGAGAACCATTTTTTTTAAATTCATTTTCAATCACACATTCTTTCTTAAAATAATTTTACACAAATTCAAAAATCTTCTCTATTTTTTAACCACAAATTCTTCAAAAAATCATTATTTCAAAACACATTTTTCCAAAAAAAAATAAATAAATAAAAAAATAGGGCTCAAATAGGACCTATATATGTCAATATAGCAAAGTAAATTCGTTTTGCTTAAATCATGTGTGCAAATACAAAATTAATAGTTAGTTGTAGGTTCTTCCGAACAATATCGATTCGCTGAAGTCAACAACTGAACTTGAAAAGAGAAAGCACAAGTTGAAGCATCCACTCCACTCCAGTCCCATAATTCCTTCTTCACACTAATTCTCTTCGAATATTTTTACTTTTACTCATTATTATGAGCAAGTTACATAAAATTGTCTAAGGTTTATGACGACTACAAGGAGAATGCTAAGCTGTAGGGAGGGCCACACAATAGGGAATTTGTCTTTTATAATTTATATGGGTCATGTATGGGTCGCACCACATATGAGATGATGTCAACAAACATGTCAATTTTTTCTGGCAAATTGGTTTAATTATAATTACAAAGACACATCGTCATTTTTTTTTAAACGATTTTTCTACAAGTACATTAAGTTTGACATTATAAATGATATTGTTTGACGTGGCAACACTTTGAACCATTGATTTTAACGACACTTATTTAAATCAAATACAACAATTTTTCACACATCACACAATGTTATCCAGAAATGTACAACTAACATAAATCTTTTTTTAAAAAAAAATTCATGAAACACCCTTAGAGGTTTACTTTTTGTGACAAATAGGGATTTCTCCCTATCATCTAAACATAAATATATATTTTCCATTTTACCTTGTATACTATTTAAAATTATTGCGTTATTGTATATAAATTATTAATTTTCCTTTTCTTTTTTGTTGAGATATCGTTTTTCATACTTTTCATTGAATACCATTACAAATATGGATTAAACTTCTTATNGAGGTTTACTTTTTGTGACAAATAGGGATTTCTCCCTATCATCTAAACATAAATATATATTTTCCATTTTACCTTGTATACTATTTAAAATTATTGCGTTATTGTATATAAATTATTAATTTTCCTTTTCTTTTTTGTTGAGATATCGTTTTTCATACTTTTCATTGAATACCATTACAAATATGGATTAAACTTCTTATACATAAAATTTTACATAAAGTTTCACCTAATTGACACATGGCGGCCCCCTATTTGGGCAGCCCCAATAGAGGGCCGCCATGTGTCAATTATGTGAAATTTTATGTAAAATTTTAGGTACATATAGCATGATCCTACAAATATTCTCAAAAAATTTATAAAAATCATTTAATATGATTTTTTTTTCAAGTAAACTGATAAAATAAATTATTAAGCACATGTTTGAGCCCCTTTTTTTTTCGTCCAAAATGTATTTTGGAATATTATTTTGATGGTGAATTTGTGGTTAATTTAATAAAGCTAGTTGAAATTTCGTTAAATATTTTACAGCGCATGATTAGTACCATTTTCTCAAATTTTTGAATTTTTTATATTCTTTACATTTATACTATATTAAGTTTAGAAGATTAAATTAATATCATAATATTACAAATGAAAATAAGTTGGCATCAAATGTTTAAAGCTTAGATTCATTATAGTAAATATATGTTAAATCAATTTTAGTTTTTCCACTTTTTAAATGAGAAAGCAATATTCATAAAAATGTGATTTTAGTAACTACATTCGAGGTTGCTTCAACATGCAATTATTTCTGCTTTTTAATCTTGTTTTAATTTTTTTTTTCTTCCATTCATAAATATTTAAAGGCGGTGGTAGTCTGCGGCAACTATCAAATGGTATTATGTCAACAGACTTGTCGAACCAGGCTAAGAGATTTGTTTCTCTTGATGCTATGTTCAACCTTGACATAAGTTGATATCTCGTGCATTGATTTATTACATGCAAATGACATCTAATTGAATACTATGCAGCAGCACAGGTTCTGGAAAATATTACACCTAATGCTGATTCTATATGACTTGTTCGCACCCAAACCACTGTGCCCAGAATTGATTCTAATGGATTTTACTTGGTGGTTTGATTGTAAATTTTCCAGCAAATGAAAAAGATGACAACTCAATACACAACAGAATGTAAGAATGGTAGAGAAGGCGGTGGTATTCTCCAATTCAAAAGATATAACATCTCAGTTGTCAAGAGACGCCTCCTTTATTTGGCATATTTTGCCAGTAGCTCAGTAACCCTGTGGCCTGTACATATATATTTGAATTAACCTCAAATTCGTCAATCAAAACTTGGTGCTACAATAAGCCTGTGACAAATCCTTTCCTGAACCTGAAGATGAGTCTCCATTGTTATATTCATTCCCGTTCAATGATTTTGATATGATTTCTTGATGATTTTCCTCAGCAGTGCAGGCCCGATTTTTGCAAGGTTTTGGACGAAAACTATTGCCCATTGGGAAGGGAACCTGTATAGGAAACAGGAAAATATCAGACATTTCATGTTCTTAGTTTCAAATGAAATAAAGAGTAGTTGGACTAGCAAAGTATCGTGCTTGGTCAAAAGAAAGCTACAAATTTTCCAGGTAACGACATGCATATGCATAATCACAACCAACCCAATCTCCACCTTTTCACTATATGAAATGATAAATCAATTCTGAATACCCACCTCACATTCATGAAGATAATGAGTGCATCTGGAAAAATACATTGCCAGGGAAGCAGTGTTTGTACCTGATCACCCGCATTGGGACCATCTCTATGGAAGAGTATAGGACGACATCTCTTGTCTTCATTCATCAAGCTTGAATTCTGGAAGTGGGCAACGAGTGCAGCTTTTCCTTGTATACGAGCATATGCCAGGGATGCCACTTTTTCACTGTTAAACTTTTCCCATTTCTTTCCATTGAATGTCTGCCAAGAACGCCAGTTATTTTTGTATTTCCCTTGAGCATTCAAATACAAGTAGGACCATTGTATATAATGGATCTGATATTAAATTATAAATAATACCTGATAAAAAGGAATAATGAGTGATGGATCAGTCATATTTATAAATGCATAACCCACATTGCATTTGTTCTGCAGTAAAATGGATTACCAACCGATAAATACATGAGAAGTGGCCACATTATAAAATAATCCCCAAACATGTTGCTCCAACATAAGTAACTGTAAAAAAAATATTCATAATAATAAAAAAATCTTGCCTTAAAATCAATGGGTAAGTAAATGAAATCATATGTCCCACGATGACGTTCATCAATTGCAGCCAAAAGCATCTTTGAGGTGTACCTACACTTGCCACGAGAACAAAATAGAATAATGCACCACAGACAAAAATGAAGAAAAAAAAATCATTATTAGATCATCAAGAATGACTCTTATAAGTTGTCTAACATGAAGTGATACAACTGTCTTCAACTGAGATCCACCATGTTTCCAACATCTAATAGCCAGGTTTGGAAGGTCCACTACCATATGACAGTTTCGATATTAAAATAGAACTCAATTTATAATGGTCACATTACATTTATGTGATGCAAATGCAAACTAAAAACACGCAGCATCAAGAGGAAGCTTTTTGAGTTAATCTGTGCCGTAAAAATACACTTGCTGTTAAAACGGGAATGTCATGTGTTCAAGTTGATTGCAATAAATTAACCCCTGTAGTAAAAGCTTCCACATATTTACCTGATGAGAGCATTAACAAACTAAAAAGAGGAAAGGAACTGATATGGAGAAGAGCGAGTACAAAATAAGGCATGAAACAGATAACAGAGGGCTGCAAGTACATAAATGATACAGAATAAAACATGGTCGGTGTTCCTATATTAGACTTGACTGGTCAATCCGACATCAACATTCCAAAAATCTCAAACAAAGATATCAAGCAGAAACGTTAAAATCTAGTTACTGAGTCCCATGTACATCTTACCAACTTGACTTCTGTGTAAGTGAATAGCAAAAATGGAATTTCAAATCAAGAACACTAAATTTGTCAACTTGGAGAAATGAACTTGAGATCTCAGAAAATTGAAGTGATAAGTACTTACTTGTTAGGGATATTCTTTATCATAATTGTTGTCCGCTTGTCGTCTCCTTGTGCAATTCGGTCTATGTCAAGCTCAAACTGTTTCTTGTTGTCAGCTTGACTCGAACTGCCTTCATTCCGACGGCTTCTGGTTTGTTCAGTTGGGTAATCAAATGAACTGATTACGGGAATCATTTGGCCTCTTTCAGGAAACATCATGTAGTTCTGATGATGGGGGTGCAGTCCAAAACTTTTGGAAGGAATGGGAGGGTTTACGAAATTCCCCCCCGCGAAAGGAAAGATATTATGGTGACCAAATTCCAAGGGAGGATATGAATGACCAGAAATCCTCATATTCCCAAGGGAACCTGGGTGGAACACAGTAGCATCAGGAGATACACTGACATAAGTGTGTTGTCTATCCCACAGAGAAGGATTGAATGATGGTGCTGATCCCACATGGAGGTTATTTATAGGTAGAAGTGCATTCAGCTTATGAGATTGTGCTCTAGGAACTGCATGCAGTTGATGAGGGTGAGCATTGCCAATCTCATTGACAAATGATGATGAGTTTGGCCACACAATGCCTTCAGGCTGAGGATAGTGTGAAGTACTCCACATGCAGTTACACCCAGGAAGGGGGCAGCTCCCAGTTCCAGAGGAACTAAATACTGAGAAAGAAAAAACAGATTAAACGAAAGGAAAACACAAGTTGAAGGCTAGCAATTTTTTAATGTAAGTATGATGAAGATTATTTTTTTAAACACAGCCGTAGAAGTGTTGTCAAATAAATGGGAAATCAAATAATCCCACAAGAATGAAATTTCACTAGTCAGATTCGGTTCTTCCTTTTACCTAAAATGATATGCTATATAAGGACACTGGTTAGGACAAGCTTTTCAGTGTGTTCTTCACCCTTTAGACTTATTGTCTGAGATAATTGACTTTAGGTATAAGCCTTAATACACACTGATTAACCAGTGAACCTGAAAATAACAAAACAATAATTCCTTCGTACTTACCACCATCATCATTTAGATCAATTTGCTTCTTGTTAGAGCTAACTCTACCAAATTGCTGGTTTTCCATCATTTCTTGTCGTATG
This sequence comes from Fraxinus sp. D2006-0159, assembly GCA_903798375.1. NCBI lineage: Eukaryota > Viridiplantae > Streptophyta > Magnoliopsida > Lamiales > Oleaceae > Fraxinus > Fraxinus sp. D2006-0159. Next base: position 5,835 of record CAIGRQ010048742.1, read on the forward strand.
ACACTAATGTTTGCAGTGATATTACCAGGAGAATCACAAGAAGGCCAACTAGATAAATCCCTGTGATAGTCTGGAAGTGAATGGGGATGAAAATATGGTGTGCCTCCGAGTTCAAACTTCAGATGGCTCTGTGCACGACCAGATTCATTGACAATAGATTGTAATCCAATTGATCCCACCCTTACCAAAGAGGGTATGGCATTGGGAACACTAGAAGATACGCCATGGTGAAACATATTATCCAATAATGGGTTTATAGGGACTCCATTTGTCGAGTGTGCATCCATTATAGTTCCACTGTCAATACTAGAGGTGATTCCCCCGTGCAAAAATGGCCCTGGCAAAATAATTCACTCAGCATAACAAGTTTTCTGTTAACTGAAAGCTAGTCGTCAATGTGCACTATAAGAATTAATAATACCAGAAAATTCAGTTAAGCGTATGGGAGGGCTATCCCGCTGTAATTTAAGGCCAAATTCTTCTTGGTCCAGTTTTGATGAAAATGTCTGCATTATTCTACACATAACAAAGTTTAGTTTTACACTTGGTAGAAATAAGTACTCGTCACTACAGAAGAAAGTTTTAATTACTCGAATTCAACTGAAGTTTGACTGCAAGGTTGGTTTCTTAAATGAAAACTGCCAGAACAAAAGGAAAGAAAGAAAGGACGCAGGGGAAGAACATAGTGAATGACAAAAGAGCTAAATATCTACCTTCTGGGACCGTGAGGTCGGCTTGGATCAAGTATAGTACACTTTCCCTCAATGCCACTGTCATTTAATGCACGAAGAGCGGCATCTGCAGCTCTAACATCATAAAATTCTATAAATTTGTGATTACTTCTATTCTGAGTCTCACGAATCTACATCCAGAAAACAATAATTAGTAATTTGATTGATGTATAAACAGAATCGATTAAGTTGGCACCCATGCTCACCTCCTTTATCTCGCCATAGACACCAAAAATTTGGAGGAGTTCATCGTTTGACATAGAATAGACAAGGTTGAAAACCACAAGAATACCCTGATTAATGTTTTCCGCAGATGGATTTTCCTGATATAGGTGGTAAGCAAGCAAATGTCCAGTTTATAATTGTGATAAATAGCAGCATGCATTACAATGATGAAACTATTGGCTTGTTTGGATAAGCTTAAAAAAGTAACTTCTAAGCTTAGCCAAACATGTTCGTATTTAAAATTAATTTTAAATAACCTCCTTGTCCAGACATGTTTGAATTGTATTTACAAGTTACTTTTTTGAAATTTTAGTACAAAAAAAGGGGCTTCTATAATAGCATGCTCTTATCTCATTCTTAGAAAGGAATTTTACCCCTTTTAGGCTTGGCCAAACATGATATATAAACATGAGTATAAAGCAAATGAATAGAAAGAGAAACATGGTTTGAAACGTGAGTTTTGAAAGACAACAAAGCTAAACTTCACCTTTGGAATTGAGAAATGTATGTCAAGTTTCCTATGCCATAGTGGCTTAGACTGGAGAGCTTTCATAGCATTACAGGCTGCTCTTATATCATAATATGATACCATAACATAATCCCAATGCTTGCTTGCTGTATATAGAGTGCAGATATCTCCATATTGCTACAATTCCAATTCAACACAAAGGGATGACAACAGTCAGTATGGTACGAAAAGTAAAGTATGTCTGAATTACTACTTGGAACACCAAAATGGAAGAGTCCATGGCATACCTCAAAAAGGGTTCGTAATTCAGAGTCTTCAATGTTGCCGTTAATATTTTTCACAAAAAGTGTTCTAGAAGGGTGCTCCCCACCATCAGCACCACATTTCCCCTGCAGATTAACTGAATGTACACCAGGAAATTTGGAATTTCTTTGCAAGGAACCATCTTCTCCTAACTCCAGTCCTCCTACACTGCTAAACAGGTCTAAATCTTCCACATCATCCCCCTTGTTAGGCCATGCAATGCAGTCAAGCTCATCAGTCACACCAGAAAACAAGTCATCATCATCGGGAAGAAGATTAGCAATAGTTTGGGCTTCAATTTCTTCAAGGGATTCAAAAGGTTCCTCTTCCTTATAGTGTGATGCAGTACCACCAACAGAATGACCATATGGTGCATCATCTGATGATAATATTACTGCATTATAAAAATACAATGAGAAAAAATGACTGTTATTTTATTTTATTCTCAGTAACTTAAATGACAGAGAGTAAATTTACAAAGCTACCAAATTTTGCATCTCAAGAAAGACAAAAAGATTAAAAGCAATTTCTGACAATCGTAAAACATTTGGAAAATGGTACCAGTTTTCAAATATAGGAAAATAATTAATAAGGTAAGCTTTGAAGTTTGAAGCTGGCTGCTCTGCTATACTAGACCGGTTGTAGGGTGCTATATTAATTTACCAAGGAAAAGAAAGGGGTTACACTTTCTTGTAAATAAATCCGACAATGAGCTTGAAAAAAGACCATTTTCATATCGATCACCCACAATATTTATTTCTGGTGCATCCATGCAATAAGATGCAGAACCTGCAATGGAATTAGGTCTAGCACCCAGATCATGGTCAACAGCATTTGGCAATGGATGGCTGGATGCTCTTTCTTCCCCAACTACCTGCTTCCCCAATGTAAGGTTAACTTTCCGACCACGACGTAGATAATATTCAGGAAGTTCAAAACCCTTCGCCATCTGAGAGTCCGCTAGGATCTTATTCTTTAGTGATGGAACAACGTGCCCTTGTAAGTGTTCCTCCTTTTTTCAAACCTGTATAAAGGCATCCACCAAAAGGTAACATAAGTCTCAAAAATGCCGAAAACTGAATGTGAATATGGAACATTCAAGTTCTTGTGAACAAATATTTATATGCAGATACTCTTTCTTAGAATGTTATTTTGACATTTATGACACGCTGCTGGATTGACATGTCTTTCTTCACAGTGCACAAAATTGCAAAACATCTTTTTGTACAAAGTAAGCAAACGAATGAAATCCTGAATCCCACTCCCACCTACTCCCATTTCAGGATACACTTTTTTATTCTCTCGAAGCGGAGGAAAATATTATTAATCAGATTGGCCTAATCCTGCTTTACTGTTGAAGTATTTTCCTATTATTAGGATCATGCCATACATGGGCTGAAAATAAGAAGCCTGAAATTTGGCTGTGTAGCATACTTTCACCATATAAACCAGGACTGGTGTTTATATATCTAAAAACCAACCTGCCTAAGTAAAGGAAAAAAGGAAAAAGTCATCTAAGGTACAACGTGGAAAGTAGCTCGCAGTATTTATTGTTTTCTTTCGGCGGTGGGGTGGGAGGGAGAGGCTGAAGAGAAATGGAAGTTAATATTGTCTTAAAGTGTATCACAGACTGCTAAATTCCCTAAATAAATTAAAATTCATGTGTTCTCCATTAAGACCCAAATTGAACGTGGTATGGGCAACCACCAATACCTCGTCTGAGGAAGGCTTCTCGGAGAAGAACAAAGGGGTAAGGGGACAAGCATGTGGGTGGGTTCATCATTCCAGATGGCATGGTGAAATCTCTCCAAAAGATTTCGTCCAAGGCATCCATGATCCACCACTATCAAAAGGATACCGATTCTATAAAATTTCTAGTACAATCTGATTTTAAAAATACCTGCAAGAAGAATTCAATGATGAATTAGGTGTTTGGCGGAAGGGAAGAGACTACAATGGTAGAACCAGATAACAGCTCAAGAAACCTCGAAACAAAGACTGATAAGCCGAGGAACCCACTGCTTATTGCCAAGGACAGGATAAATCATAACATGTATATAGATCAAATTTCAGTTACAAATCTAGCAGAGAAAAATTAGATCTTCAGTTTCATAATGGACAGCAAAAACAATGGTTCTAAAACATCTTTTTTTTCTCACAAATTCCCACTGTAAAAGTTTCATTTTAAAAAATTTCGATAAAAAAAAAGCTATTAAATTTTCGAACAAATATTTACTCAATACGAGAAAGGACATCTTTCCCAAAATTCAACAGTTCCAAAGACAAATTCCCTGAATTCTGGAAGTTTCAGATAAGGGGAGGGAAAATTAAATTTGAGCAGATGGAGAAAACAGGACAGATCAGCTTCAGCCAAAGTTCACATAAACCCCCCACAAGCCACAACCCAGCAAATTCACCCAAAAAATCTTCATCAGATCACCCAGTACAAGCCTCGGATATCTAAATGTGGAATCTTTGGACTTGAAACGCCAAAAAAAAAAGCAAAGGGTCAAAGCCCAAACACATTAACTACTGGGAAAAAAAAACCTTAGTTTCAAAAAGCACGCACCTCCAAGAAATCACAACACCATCTACGAGGGTACACAAAACTCAGGGCAAAACGAGAGGGACAGAAAGTAGAAGACAACGAAACCGATGCGAAGAATTTAAACAAGGCTGAGCAAATAACCTTCCAGAGTGAAAAAAAAAAAAGGAATAAATTGCGGCAAAAGGCAAAGGAAAGAAAGAACTGAAGAGGTATCAGTAGCGTGCAAATAACCTTCAAAGCCTGGATGCCTTTCTCTTGTCTTCTTCTTCCTTTCCATTTCTTGCTGTGTTTGCTCTTTTCACCTACATTGCACGTTAACCACATGTACTCTCTCTCTCTCTCTCTATCTATATATATATATATAAAACATAAACTCACCCTTTCTCTCCGTCACAAGAAATTGCTGTCGGAGTTGCTCGCTTATCATCTCCGATAGGAATCTGTGGAGATTCCGACGAGTAATTCCCGCTCCCTTTGGAGAAAAAGAAAGATCGGTTTATATGGTTCCAAAGGAACTGAATATGAGAAAATGACATGAGAATTTAGAGAGGAACCAGTTGGGTCTACGTACAAAAGTTATTCTGGGTGGTTTCATAAATATCACGTAAAGTTTCGTGTTTGATTAAAAAAAAAAAAAACTTAAGGCAAACAATCATATAATTTTAATTATATAATAATTTATGAAATTCATAACTTTTTAACTACATATTTACTAACCTTTATTAAAATTTACTAAAATTCTAATTTTAATTCTACGAATAAAATGTTTTGGACTACAATTTTTTAATGGAAATGGTAAAGGACATTCAAATGTTGTTTGGTTCAACTAAAAAAATTAATTAAAATTTAAGGTGAAGTTAATAATCAATTTTAATTCACAATTTTTCAATTACATTTTACATAAACTTTTATTCAAATTTACTAAAAATCTGATTTTTATCTAAATCAAACGAGAACTTAATTTCCCCTATATTTGAATGAAGACGTAAAAATGTCGTTTAAGTTTCGATTAAAAAAATAAACATATTTTGTGATTTAAACTTATTGTGAATTGATTAAGAACTCATTCATTGTTTATGCAATAATGACATACAAATAAATAATAAAGAAAGAAAAAGTCATTCGTACTATAGTTAATTATTAATTAATCGTAGTATTTGATTGGGAGAAAATATATAGATGGCCTGCCCATGTCTTTCAAGTCAAAATTGTGTCTTAGAGAGCAATGTTGTTTGTTGTGTAATGATATGTATTATTTCCTTTTAATTATGTCTTTGGCATATTAAAAAGAACCGTGCTAGGACGTGTGTAGAATAATTCTATTAAAAAATTTTCCTTACATATTCTCTCACTTAAGTGGATCGAATGACTTGTGTACATACAATGCCAATACAATACACTGATGAAGAGCAGCTCCTCATGTTGAGTAATGAATTCAATTTGAATTGATCTCAACAAAGGAGCTCTTATGCCTCATCCTATGAGACAAATTACATGACGGATAACTAAAAAAAGACAAAGATATTCGAGATGATAACATCTTTTACGAATATCACCTCTATCGAAAGATATTCCATATAAAGATACTTTGAGTATTTGGTAGTTTTGGTAGCTTTCAGTAGATATCATGATGAAGCTACATGTCAAACATTCAATGAACACCGCTTTTTGTCTCTTGATATAAGAGTTCACACTCGTACCTCCCGTAAGTATGTTGATTCAAGTAATACAATAGTAAACCCAACTCACGCCTCAAAGATTTGGCACACTCTCTTCAAATTCGACAATAATATACTTGTTCATTGTAACTCTTCCACAAACAATCATATCAATACAATTTGTTTGACTCGAACGTCAGAGTACCTGCGATTGTTGCACCCTGTCGGAGCAATGGTCACAAGTAGTTGTGCAAGTAACATAAACACGAATTGAAGAGGATTTGAGATCTATTTATTATGCAATACCATCAAATTTCAAGGTCAACGGGAGCAACTACTAGAAAATGTAGCAAATTTGAGAAAAGCGTAACTTGAAGAATATGATGGGCCTAATAGCAACTTGTGTTACAAGAAAGATCCAAGGCCATAACTATTATGAGCAAGGTGAATATAGGTGGTAGGCCTTGGCTATACCACTTTCAAAATCCAAATAAAATCTTTATTTATTTATTTATTTTTATTTTATAACTCATATCAAATCAACTATCGTCTAGTCCTTGCTGAAATTACTTCACCCAATTCTTAACACATTGCCAAATTGCACATTTGAGTCATACATAGCTTATAACCATTTGGCACCCCTGGTTTGACCGGGCCAAACAGCACGGTCCTAACCTTAATCCATCCTTAGTGTAATAAATTTTATTTATAATTTCAATCTTCATACCAACATTCAACGTAAATTTAATTTCTAATTTCATTGCTACAGTCTCTGCCCCTATTTTTTGTCCAAATTCTCATCCCTATATTGTCCACTTTTCTTGATTCCAAGTTTTTCAATGAATTTAAAAAAAGATAAAAAATTTTATTCAAAAAGAGCGAAGAATTGTGATATATGATTCGATTTTAGATTCCCAACATGTTCCATCCTTTGGGTCTCTTGCTTCTTGCTTTGCATTTTTCTTCCAATGCACTCAAAGCATGCTTTTCTTGTGTCTTTTCATCAATTTAATAATCAAAATGTCAAAGCTTGAGATTCGTCCTAAAGATGAACAAGAAAAATAAGAGAAAAGTAAGACAATTCCAATTTGAAATACTAACATATTGCATAAAAGACCCGATAAACTTAAAATTTAAACTTTTGCTACTCCTTGACCAAAACAAAACAAGATGAAAAACAAGAAGAATAGACGCGAGAAAATATTGTGTAAACTAGTCAAACTTCTTATTACGATTGTCTATGAGTCGGAAACAAGCATTTAATTCAAAGAAACAAATCCCATTCATGCATTTAATTGTGAAGTATAAAGGGTCTTAGCTTTTAATAAAGCCCATTCTTGCAATTTTAGATCTATGATTTTTCTAAAATTCAGGGGCTGATTTGCAGGTAAAATTTGGAAACAA
>CAIGRQ010048754.1:0-12174 GCA_903798375.1 Fraxinus sp. D2006-0159
CAGGCACTGGAGATGATATAGAGAGTGTCTGGTTTGCTGTGTCTTTTTCTTTTTCCTATTTGGCAACATTTTCAGTTTCAATTTGCTATTTTGTTTTGCATTTTAATTCCTTGTACATCAAATTTAAATATAGCCTAGTGAATACTCGGCCCTTGTTTGAAACTGATTTTTCTAAATTACTTTATTTTTTCTACACATTTTTCAATATATATTTAATTACACATTCTCCAAAAAAGTTATTTTCCAAAAATCCCTTCTCAAAAGCATGGGGTGAAATGTTGTGACCATGTAAATATTTCGTTCAGCTATATAGATAAATTGTTACTACTTCATTAGCTAAAATTGTTTCAGTTAAGCAAATTCAAGAAATTGTTATTTTACTCGATAATTTTTTAAGTTACTTCTACAAGAATATTTGCTTTGAAATCAATTATTACAATTATAGTGTAAAATTTATATTTTTAAAAATTGGCAAAGACGAGTAATCAAAGTTAAGCTTTAATTTTGGCGGCATAGGACGCAATCACCATTGTTCTCATGCAGAGTCTGAGTTGACTTGAATGTGACTATTCTACAAAAAAAAATTAATGTTTATTAAGTTACTTTACTTTTAAAATAAATAATATACAAACATATTTGGAGTAAAACTGTCATCTCATTTGGAGCTACTACCTTTGCATTATGTCATGGAGGTGATAAACTTTGATGTACATGTAGCATTTTAGACCAACATTTTCAAACACGAATGGAATTAAGAAATTTGATTTATGAAAATGAGTTAATGGTTTGTGAACTTCGACCTGACCTTGAAGTCCCTAGGTTTTCCTCTCTCCCTATAGTAAGTCTTTGCCTCGATCAATCACTCGACCACCTTTGTCTTGACCTCGAGCAGACACCTAATGGCATGATGGAATCCCTCAAAGTCTTCCTACCCTATTCACTCTACCTAGGGAGCCCTCCAACTCAAATAAGGGAAGCATCTTCCCTTTATCGTGCGAGAATTCTGTGATAGGGGCTGTGGATTGCATAAAAAAGTTCACCATATCACCCAAAATGCTTTTATGGTAAGAAAAGGTGGAGGATATCTAACTTATCATACACGTTAATCTTTTGTTGCTCCCTATTTGAGTCTCGTTATTTTCAAAAATTATTTTTTAACATTTTCACACATTCTCTTGTAAAATTCAAAATTTCTCATTATTTTCAATCATACATTTTTCAACTTTTTAGTATTTCAAAATGCATTTTATTGGTGAAAATGGAGCCCAAACTAATTTATCTTCATACTAAACCCCTGTTTGACACCTATTAATTTCTCTTTCTCATTTTTAACGCCCCCGTTTGACACCCTTTAATTTCTCATTCTCTTTCCCTTTCTCATTTTCATTCTTCATTTTAACCACACATTTTTCAATAAAATAATATTACACACAAATCAAAAAAATTTCATCACTTTTTCACCAAATATTTCTTACATCAATCACTATTCCAAAAATTATTTCTACTAAAAATGGATTTCAAACATGGGCTAAAATGTATCCATTTAAGTTTTTATAATTTATCTTCGTTGAAAATTATGTTCATTTATTTTTTAAAAATTTATCTGTCACTCTCTCTCTCTCTCTGTCATCTCTCTTGTACTTCTCGCCCACAATAGTAGAATTCACATCACTCCATTCTCATTTTGCTCTGCACTGTACAACCATTCACATTATTGTATTGGATATGGACTAAAAGTTTGATTTGTTGAACTTCCAATAATTCATATTGGTAATTTTCAATTAGAAACAAATGAGAATTTTTTATGTAACTGAATTTAAATTAATATCTTATGTCATTGTAGTTTTTGGTTAATCGTATTTAACCAGTAATCAGTAAGCACATAGTTGATTAATGCGGGAAAAATGATAATACATTCGGATTGTATTTAATTAAATATGGCATTTTGGAAATAGTTCAGAATACATTTGGAAGAAACCCTACCGGATGGAGTAATCATCGCCACCGCGATTCTGCCATGGATTATCTGCCGGATGGTGATGCAAAACGTCGCCGCTGCAGATCTGGTTCTCAGTTAGGAACTCGAAAAGTTCAACGATTTCTACGTCGATAAAGGGGAAGAATTCATCAACCACTACCAGGTTTTTCTTTCTTAGTTCGTGTATGCATATATCTATACATGAAATAAACAATTATTTTGATACAGATTGATTTAAGATTAGTGTGATTTTGTTTGTTTAAGTTTTAATTTTTATACAAGCTTGAAAATAGGCACTAAACAATTGTTAATTTGAATTTAAACTTGGGATTTAATGTTTATGAAATAAGTTTACTCTATAAGCTGAGAAATGGGAAATTTTGAAAACCATGAATTGAGCTTTTGAGTAAATAAATATTAGGATTTATGAGGGAATGAGAAAATTTGTGGCTGACGTCAAAGTAAGAAATTGATGTGCAAGTTGGAACATGTAAACGATTATTTTTCTATTGGATTTTCCGAAATGAGGTTTAGGATTTGGCTACTTTTACTTCTAAAATATATTCTTCATTTTTTGGAGAAAGGGGGATGGGTATAGCCGTATAGAGGATATTTCGACTACTTCTGTAACTGGAATTACGTAGGATACTTCCCTTTATCAACGTAGAAACCGTCGAACTTTTCTGAGTGTTAAGTCGTGGTTGATTGGTTGCCGACGGAAATAATAGAGGAATTGTACCTGCAAGATGAATTGTAATTTGAGCATGAAAGTTGATTTAAGGCATACTTAAAAAAAAACAAACAAAAAACAAAGGATTTGTGCTTGTGAAATACTGGGAGACATAGGAATCCTAGTATGAATTTGAGGTAATATAAGATGAGGAGAGTGTTGGTCATTTTGCTCTAAAACTGATGTTGACAGTGTAGTGAGGAGATGACATGAAATAGAAAAACAGGATTTTAGTGGATACGGATTTTTGTGTAGTTGGATGGTTTAAAAGAATCTCTTAGGCATATTCCAATTTGTCATGGTATTTGTTTATTTCATATGATTTGGAAATTGCTTAGTGCAGCACATGTCGATAAATGAGCTTGGAAATGGTCCTTGTTTTTATAAGAATCTCTGAGGTATATTCGTTTTAGTTAGTTCATAATATTTTTGTCGTACGATTACGTATCTTCAAATCTTTAAAGTATAGAACCCTGAGGGGTTGCTCAATTGATCGGTCCTTAGGTTTGTTCTCTAATTGTCGTCAGTTCGAGTCCTCTCAGGCCATTGAGATAAGTACCCAGCCGTAAACTTCAGCCCCGTAGAATTAGTCGAGGTGCGCGCAAACTGGTCAAAACATCCATGGTTATTAAAAAAAAAAAAAAAGTGTTACTATGTGCTAAACATGTGGTTGAGGTTTTAGGGACAAAAACCTATGACCTGCGCTGTTACACAGCGCATTAAGATTCACGTGTCTTTCAATTTGTATTTTAATTCTGTTGGATTTGTAGTTGTGGAATTATTTTGCTTTGTGTTCGTCTAGTTGTGTATCTGTAGTAATGAATGTGTAAATAGTATTAAAGACTTGTTTATATTGAAGGTTATAAGGCATGTGTTAATTGCCAGCTACTGTTGTTTTTGGTGCCAAGAGAGAATTGAATTAGTGAAAGAGACAGGCAGTTAAGATGGAGTGTTTACCTTAGTTAGAGACTGAATTTAGCGAGAGATAATGGTAGAGGTGTAAACTGGGCCGTGTTGCTGCCTGTGTCAGGCCTACATGCTATCACCCTTTATTTGCTTAGGTTTCCTTTTTTATTCTTCGATACCACCCTGTCAGGCTTCCATACAGCTCGGGCCTGTCATGACCAATGCCTGGGCCAGCTTTTTCCATGCTGCACTGCTTGAGCCATTGCTGGAACACAAGATCATGTATTTCACCTCAGAGAGTGAATTTAGTGACAAGATGATGGACATAGGAAAGTCCATTGTAGCCATTCATGATTCATGGGGCGGCATTCTTCTGGAAAAGCTAAGAAGCCCATTTTTCTTGGTCATTCTTTTATATATGTAATGCAAGTTTCAAAGGGCTCTCACGGTTCACTTGGGGATCACGTGGTGCTCTCTCTTGTATTATTTTATGTGGATTCTGATAATTTCATGAAAAATTCTGCATATTTCATTTACTCATTAAAATTTCAAAGAAATATGATAATGTGACTTGGGGATTGTTGTTTCTACATTTTACAGGGGTCGCTGTCCATTTGCCATTCTTCAAGATTGAAACTCCCAAAAGATTAGTTCATGAATGGGGATGCAAATGTGGAGTTACTAAGTTGTCATACTGCCCAAATTCAGACAAGCGCAACATATGCTGAAGTTCATCCCCGGAAGACAACCTTGTTACTCAGGAGGGATCTATAGATTTATACCGGAGCACCCTTGCTGCAACATTCAGGCGAGTTCTACCATGAAAGTGATGAAAAATGATTAATATGGCTTAGAGATGAAATTTTGTTTTCGCTCATCCCCAATTGAAGTGTAGCTTTTTGGTTGCACATTGATCCCTTCTTGTCGAATGATTCGTTCACGACTCTAGAAGCTGAATGTTCTGCAAATAAAAGGCAAGACAGTAGCACTAAATGGGTTACATTTTTGGGATAAAGTTTTTTTTATACTTTTTAAAGAATTATTTTTTAATTCTTTAATTACATCTATACTGTAGAGGATTGAGGTATTCCTTAACAATCTATGATATCATACAAAAGAATTGGAATCAATATTTCTGGACGATCATCTCCAATATAGTGCCATGCTTTGCCGCCACCCATTTATAAAAATTGTGCTTGTAAATGAATTTATTCTAGACGTGTGAAATGTGTTCAAAATAAAATTTAAATAAGTAAACACGTCTCTAAATTATTGTTATTTTAAGGATATAATTCTGTCAATTATACACAACACGTGAAAAAAGAATGGTATCCCACGCAATACACAGGTCTTTGCATTTGTCTGTACATTTATTACTAGTCTAAAAATTCTAAAACAGATAAATAAAATCTGTATCTTTCTGTGCTACTGGCACCCAAAAATAAAAAAATTGCTACACAGTTTTGTCATCGTCATCGTAGTTAAATGGCAAGGGCACCGACTTAAATGCCCTGTATTTTCCAACATTGTTCAAGTGTTCATTCTCCAACCTGCCCAATTAAACACAGAAGGCATTACCATCAGAAAGAACCAAATCAGGTGATAAAGGTTGAATCAGAGTCTGTCAGTATTAGTACCCTATCTAATTTTCTCTACTAAACATGATCAGTGCTATTGATAGACAATATGAATAAGTAGGCTACAATACTAATGCCTGTGTTGATTAGAAGTTCATGCCTGTTTCTTGGTACTTTTTCCTATAGTATGTCCAAAAGCAGACATTGAGTTGTCAGAAAGAACTGCTTTAGATCTTCTAGAGTTCTAGTAGTAGTAGATGCAGCACTGAATTGAATGGAGTGAGAAAAAAGGATTTATGTAGCCGACTCTAAAACAAGACTCAGTTTATTGTTGTAATCCGAAAAAGTCGAGAACGCACGACAATGTATCAAACCTGAAAAAGTTCCAAATTCCGCGGCGAAGTATCTCAAGGCAGGCAACAACTGCAGTCATGGCTCTCTTATGGAGAAATGGTGCTTCATTGAAATCCAGAACTAACTGCATCCATACCAGTCTCAGAAGGATGTTAACCACCTGCAATTCAATTAAAACAAGGATTTATTGCTAAACACGACTAGATAGTACAAAAAACAACATTTTAGCTAGCTTTTCTTCGAGTTTTGTCCAATACTCCCTACCAAACACGCCATTAGTCTATCAGAAAAATTGACTGTTAAATGTTCGATGAAAGAAATGGAGAAACTCACTATGGCTACATAGTACACAGCCTTGTTTGACACCAGAAGTTTATCTCTCAGCCATGGATTTTTTGCATTCCTTTGCAAAAGTCCCCAATCAATAACAATATCCCAGTATGTGCTGAAAATTGTGGTAACTCCTGAACTAGATGCAGCCATGATTTTCCAAAACATTCCTTTCCTTAAATCATATACTGTCCTCATCACAAGAGCCACAATTGTTGATAAGTATTTAAGGCCATTAAATCCCTGCATCGGATCTTTCTCCTCGACCAACCGGCGTAGGCACTGAGAATTTAGTTAATTAAGCAAAGATAAATACGGTCTCAATCCCATAAACTAACGGAGACAGAGTGCCTAAGTTGAAATAAATGTGGAAGTTCGGTGATTAACTTGGAATAGAAGAAAGTTCGATGATCAAAGTGAAACAACAATATAAGTTTGAAGCGAGAATCTGTATCATTCAACATGTTAATTTACCTGTAGAAAGCGTGACCAGAATGGAATAACTGCGACAACGATGAGAAAGATTTCATAAATGTCGCTTTTGAGGCACTCGTTTGATCTCTTTTTAAAGTTACCCCATCCATAGTAACAGATGTAGAATTGCAAACTCCTGAAGGCCTGAACCTGAAATGCAGAAGCTCGGCATATTACTGCACAAGTCAATTAAAGGCTGAAGGAAAGCTATTATCTGGATTCATATTCATTCATAATTTGCAAACTCAACTCTGTTTATATTTTTCATAGCTGGTTCCCAGCCAAGGAAACAGAGGAGGGTGTTAGGTTGACGGCTAACGTAAAACTTTGTCATATCATACAATACAAAATCCTAATATAATTACGTTGAGGTGTCTCCTACTAATGACGTGCTACTCTCAACGTAGCAAAACCCAAATTTATTAGGAACATGGCTTAGTTTGTTGTTTGTGGGAAAGAGAACTCACACATTTATGAACAATGTTGTTATTCTGTAGTAAAAAGCATTATATCATACCTGGCTCGTAAGCTGATCTGCCAAGAAGAAATCAGGGAGAGTAACCTACAAAGGCAGCCAGAAAAATGATAATGAGGTAATGCTTTAACTTCACGTGTATGTTTTGCATGTAGTACTGGATAGGATAGTGGACAACATTTTTAGCTTCTTTTTCTTCTTTAATACTGTATTGTAATGTACAATACACCGCACTAAACAAGTCATATATTTTCTGCAGTTATGCATTCTGTGTACCTTATAAAGAGGTGCACAAAGGCAATGCCAAGAGCATCGGATGAGGAAGAAGCGACTAGAACGATATATGATATTGAAAGGACAAAATGTTATAAATAGCAGAATCTGCAGGAAAAAAAATTGTGTGAAAAAAAGACAGCAAAACTCCTCAGAGATAATAGAGTTATGTTGCATCATGTTGTTAGAGAAAACGGCCTGCAACTTACAGTTACTAGACCTAGTGGAACCAATTCAGTCAATGTTTTGAAACTTCTAGTTCTCGGGTCCATCTCCATGTCAAGGTTCGAGAGTACAGCAGCCAATGCGAGTACTGAAAGGCCAGAAGCTAGAAGAAAAACTTCTCTATATCCCAATTCTGTTCCTTGCTTGAATCCAAATATGAATGGATAGTTCACTCGGAAATGTCTCCAAAAGTACGTGTTCCCTCCATACATGAGCATGTGTAGGACAATGAATCCAAATAAGCTACAAATATGAAACTCAGTTGTTTAAAATAGTCGTTATTTCACATATAGTTATTAATAAGCTAAAATATACCTGTAAAGTGGAAATATATTGTCCATATACTGCCCACGTCCCTCGTGGTTAAGAAGATTTCTCCCGTGTATAGAGACAATAATAGCCACTACCAGTGCTATTGAGCAGCCAGTGAATAAACCTTCAGGTGAGAAGAAGTTAATCCAAGTAATTACACAGGACTACAAATTCATTGTTCCTAGATAGTTGAAAGAATAAAAGATTCATTCTGCTTAAGCTTACCAAGGAAAAAAGTTATCCTGTGCCTCTCTTTCTTAGCTTGCGTCTTCAAAGAATTCATTCCTTTCCTTCGATTTCCATTTGAGAAATGCTTAATAAATGTAGCCTCTAGTTTTTCTATTAGTCTGTTAACCTAATGAGGCAGAAGATGTAAACATAAAGGCAAACTGTAAGCACGTGGTCCGTATGCAGGACTGTACAGTATAATCAACATGATTTTAGCTTCTTTTTCTTTCTCAATACTGTCCCATATGCATTCCACCTTACCAAACAAGCCAAAATAGTTTGTCAAACTTGAAAAAAAATATTATGGTACAAACCTCATCAGAGCTACCAAGATAGGACTTATCAACCATCTCTAAGTAAGATTTGGAAGCCTTCCTTGATGTTATCTACATGTAAATGAGTTGAGACAGGAGGAAAAAGAAGACAAGGAGAGAAAATCTTCTGATTAAAAGGAACAGGCTTATACCTTGTCATATTTCTTCAAAATCTTGGAGAATGCCAACATATTCAAGAAACTGAAACATTACATAGCAATTAGTACTATGTTACTTGTACTTTAATTTCAGTTCAAAATCTAAAGATTTTTCTTTTACCAATAGCTCTTCAGAAGTCGAAGCTCCCGGTAAAATTCAACGAAGGCCTGTCTCAACTTTTCTTCTACTTTTCTTAGTTCATCCTTGCTGAATGATAGGTCAGATTTTGAACTCATGATGACATTTTTCAGAGTCGAAACTGGGGTGTCTGGTTCCACATTGATTTTTACATGATCCAAAACTTGTAATGAAGGAGGCCTAAAACCATTTGAATCCATCTTGTTTTCTAGCTTCTTTTCATCTTCACAAGTCCCCATCTCAATTTCTTGAATTACATCCACATGCGATCCTCCTTAAAAGAAAAAACAGTTTGAGAATGGAAAATGTATATCTAAAATAATAAGCTGCTAAAGCAATGCATTGTTTTGTTCATTATAAGCAGGACTCAATTTCTATATAGCATCAACTGAATATGCTATCTCACTTCAGAAAATTTGAATATCAATTCTTGTTGCCATTTAGATATTCACTTTGACTAGTTTACACTCTGATTGCCTTACCTTGCTTAGTTCCATTCACAGTTGCAATAACTGTTGCTGGGGATGAATCACTGGCGTCAGATGATGAAAACTTCGTTTCTAGAGCATAATTTTGTGCTACTGAAGGCTTATCAACTCGAATTCGAAGAGCAATAAGAGCATCCATTTGTTTGCTCAATTCCTCTGCCTCCATTTTCACTTCCTCCACTTTATTCTTGTAAAACTTAACCACTTTATTGAATTCATCATCAAGTCTCCTAAAGAAAACGAGTTCATATTCTCCACCTTCTTCTGAAGATCTCAAGAACATGGTTTGATAACAACTTTCTGAACCCTCTCCCTGTACTGCACTAACTAGTATAACTTCATCCTCACTCTTCCTAGGGGAGCCTTTGAGAGTACTGTATCGACTCGTTAGCCCGCTAAAGGCTCTGTACATGGATACCCTTCTCCGCAGAGAACGCGTTCTAGAAATTTCTTCAGAGGATGAAGCATTTTGCTGTCGAAATCTCAAGACATCTTTGAGCAATGTTTTGAGATAATTATAGTTCATGTATGCTTCCTGCCATTCTTGCACCATCTGGGATGCTAATTCCCTACCAAACTTCATCTTTTTTTTTTTTTTATAAGCAAAAAACAGATTTTCTTGAATGCTTATGTTCAGATCTCCCTGTAAATCCAGCAATGAACAGAACAAAATGGCAAGGAAACATTTATGTAGCCCACCCCGGAAAGCTCTCTAAGCTGCAATGGCGGGATTTTTCTTTGGGAATAAGGCTTAATTTGTTGAATGCTTTTTATAAGCACTCTCTGTGGCAATCTTTTTCCTACTCTTTCACGCGTTACTGATCAAAGTCAGAAAATGGTGTGAATTTTTGACAATTTCTTGACGGGATTTTCAGATCGTAGACAGTATTTGTTGAAATTGAAATAGTAAAAAATCTGTTTATGGTTAATAATAAATTTATACAGCAAGTTGTCCATCAATTTGAACGCGCATTGGCATTGCAATCTCAGTCAAAGATAGGGCCATTCTTTAACTGTTTGACTACCATTTGTCCCGACAGACGAACTTTTTACTGTTTTTAGTGTCTCTTCCATTGGTGAATGAATCAACTTGATGCATTTTTAAAGGGCCAAAATTTCACGCTGAACTGGCAATGAAATGTGTTTAATGATTGGGGACAAATAAATACCTTCTTAATAATTTATGATGGGACTTTCTTCCTAATCCGGATATTTTCTATCTTTAAAAAATTGATTAAGTCAACGATTGAACGAAAATCCATATAAACTTTGAAGATATAATTTATCATTTAATAGTTATTTAAATTAATCTGACTTTTCAATTAAATGATCAATTAAATTATATGTTTCCTGATTGTCAATTAGGGGAATTAGAAATTTTCTTTTCTTGAAAAATAAAGTCCCACCCACCCTATCCCCATCTTTCTCATCTCTGATTCATATTCCATCTTTAGGTAGCCAAATCTAATAATATAAGATCAAGATGTCAATATAAGTAGATCGAATTAGACGAAAATACAATTATTAGTACACCAAACATATTTTATATTAGTACATCCCGAGGAGACTTGGTATGTCCAAGTAACAATTACGGAATTCTAACGTACATAAAAATATTATTGTGAACGTCACAATTTGTTGTTGTTATGTTGATTCTAGTGAATGGAAAGAAAAATTCTGTAAGTACATGAAATGTTGCCAGATTTTGTACAGAATTTTGAATTGGAAAAATCCTGCGCGTGTATCTATGTGTTTCCCTCCTCCATGTTTGAATTCAGTCTATCCATTTCAAATTTCTGTGTGTATTTTGTGAAATTTCCCCGTACTTGTAACATCATTCGAATGGTAATGGTCTGGTTGAGACAAAGTGTGCATGAAAGTGTGTTTTAGTAATTTGGCTGCATTGGTAACTCCAAAACGGCAGGTGATTGGATTTGGAATATGAAAGTGTGTTTAGAGATGACTATTGAACCACTTTGAGGAACATCAAATGGCATAATTAATTCCTCGATTGGCGGAAGAGAGATTGAAGGTCAATGTTTAATTGGGAGTTTACTTCTCGTTGTAGTGCTTGAAGTGATGGCGGGACGTGGGGGCAATTGTTTTTCTCCTCGTCTTCATTAGATTTATAATTTCCCAAGTACACAAATATTTTCTGTTTAATTGAAAAAGAAGAAGTTGAAATTGATTATCGTATTCTATTGTCATCTGTTAAGCCACTCATTCAACAACATCAAAATTAATAATAAAAAAAATGGTATCACATTAGCCGAAAGGTGAGACATTGATGATATGTTTGATCGAGAGAATTGAAAAACAGTCAAGATTGTCTAGGAACAAAGTTAAGTTAAATCACATTGATCATATTGTCTAGTGCTATCTAATATTGAGGATGCAATATGCACATGATTCACGAAAATCAAGATGAGGTAAAAAATGCTCATGCATTTTTGCAGCCATAGCCATAGCCATAGCCCTCGTCGTCGTCGTCGTCATCATCATGCCTAGTATAATTTGTCTTTCTATAGTCAGCTTCCTTGGACCTTCCATAACTAGGCCTTTCATGACCTTTGATATCATAACTAAAACTTCCATAGTTGGGCCTCTCCTCACCATACTCTTGCCTCTCGGGCTTTCGACCATACCCACCGATCAGTATTTATTTCCACTGTCCTCTTCACCATAGATATTCTTGTTTCCATACCCACCCGTGCCATGCTCTTTGGACTCGATCCTCTACTCGTACTCAGATTCGTATCAAGAACTTGGCAATTCGAGCTCATTTTTCCTTCTAAATCCTTTTGATCCATCGAACTCTGACCCAATTTCTATTTGGACCCTAATTTTTGCTCATATCTAGATTCGTATTCCAAGGTGGGCTCCTTGTATTCACTCTTCTCATATTCCTTTGATCTAGTAGTGGCAATCGAGCCGAGCGGCTCGTCGGCTCGTACTGTAGCGACCCACGAGCTGAGCAGGCCGGCTCGATTCGGATCGTTTTTGACGAGCGGCTCGTCTTTTTTTTTTTTAATAGAAGGATAGTTAAAAAAAGTAAAAAATTCAAAAAAGGCGACCCACAAGCTGAGCAGCTCAGCTGGCTCGCAAGAGACCAGCTCGTGGTCGTGGGCCGAGCCGAGCTTGCCCACAAGCAACGAGCCGAGCAGAAGCTCAACTCGTTTTATAACGAGCTACGAGCTCGAGCTCGTGGGCAAC
>CAIGRQ010048756.1:0-15322 GCA_903798375.1 Fraxinus sp. D2006-0159
TTTTTTTTTTTTTTTTTACCTCTACTATGTCCAATATAGTTAGAAGTGAAATCAAAATTTTAGTAATTTTTTAAAAAGTTGTGGCCCAAAACGTGGGATTAAAATTAATTTTTTACTTCAATTTAAAAGTTTATCCATTTTTTTTTACCTAAACCAAATAGGGACCAAATAACTATTAGTCGTGTTGAAATACTTATCTAGGACACCGAGATCCGCATGTGCGGTCTCTTTACTATTTCTATTACGCTTCTGTAGGTTACTATGTTCATTATGGTCGGTAAAATAATCGAGCAACGTTTAATGTTGAAATAGTGATCTAACTCGTGTGTGGGGTTCGTTAGTGCGATGCTATCAACTCATAGAAGGTAGTTTATCATCATTCTACTGATGAGTATGAAGTAAGGACCTATGAATCAACCATTGGGCAACTCTTCTATATTTTATTCATTACTCGCATAATGAGTTGCATTGTCATCTTTGCTAGAACCGAGTGCCCAAAAAAAAATCGCATTTTTAAAACTTCAAACTATTAGTTATTAAGCCCTTGTTTAGTAGGAATATATGTCAGGTTTTTAGTAAATTTTGATAAAAATTGATGAAATATATGATTGAAAAGATGTGAATCACACGAATTATGTGATTAAAATTAAATGAATTTGAATTTGAATTTAAATTAAAATTTTAACCCATACCACATAGTGGATAAGATAACCATAAGATTAAAACTTTTATCACATTCTACTGAATAGCATTACTCTCAAGAAATAGAACGAGTATTATTTTATTTAAATGGCGTACTGTTAAAGAACGAGAGAGCGAGTTGAAGTGCCATCTTAATTAATCTAATAATATATGTGATATGATATATTTGGGGGTTGGGAGTTGTAAAAAGTAAAAACGAGATAATAGCTTAGTTTAATTACCAGGAGGAAAGCTTCTTTTTCATAATTAATTATTAATTATAAGTTTGGGACCATCAATAACAGTGGTCAAATAAACGCGTTTTGCAGCAGCAGCATGATGTGTGGACCAGTAAGTAACTAAGTACCTCTCTTTTGTTTTAATTAAAAATTAAAATACGTTCTGTTATTTGGAAATCTAGACAGTTGGGAGGCGCTGACCAAATCGGTTTATTGATTTAACTAATTGAAAAATTAATTAATATTGTTTGTGTGACGAATGAGACGTTTACTATTAGGTTGTCTAGTAGATTAGTAATAATAAAATTGCATTAACACTAATGTTTGAATAACAAAATAAAATATTACTCCCTCCGTCTCCTTTATATATGCCCACTTTCCTTATTTTCTTGTTCCAATTATATAGTCTTGTTTACTTAAGAATGTTTTGTTTTGTTCGTTTACTAATATATTGTTATTTCTTTACTGTTTCCAACAATAATTTACTACTAGTTATTGATAAATAAATGAGAATAAACTATGAAAATTTTTGACAAAAATTGTTTTTTCAATAACATTAAATAAGATTTCTTAATTCGTGTGAAAAATAAATATGGGATTGTAACCCCAGTTTAGATGGCTCTAAATGATAGGTTAAATCATTTAATCTTACATTAACGTCACCTAAACTGAAATTGTAACTCCAGTGGAGATGAATAGCATTGCCCAAATGCAAAAATGCTATTAAAGAAACATTTTAATGGAGAAATGTGTTAGGAACCAACATTAATAATTACACCCACATGCTGGAGGGATCAATATATGATGGCTGGCTGGTTGGCTTTTCCTCGTTATCAACACATATATTTTGTTTAGTACGTGGTTGGAGTAATCATGTTAAGTTATGTTCTCAAAATGCACGGTCCAATTAAGATTTGTTTATGACCAAATTTTCCTTCTTTCTATGTTTTCTTTTCCTCGTCCTCATTTTTCTTTTCTTTTCTAATTTGCACGTTGTCGAAGAGTTTAAGCTTTACACAATTGTAGTACAAGGAGTTAAAGGTTCGTTAAATTAAACAAGGCTCGATTAGCAATTAAACATTGTTATCATGCTCTTTTATCTTACTTTCATTTGTTGTTCCATATGATAGTAATATTAGAGGCAAGGGAAATGCACATTGTCCTGGCTCAATGATCGGGACAAAGCCCCCCTATTGGAGCCCTTCCAATAGGAGGGGGTGTCAACTGCAGCCCTCCTTGCAATTGGCGTCCTTGTTCGTCTCCTGATCGTTGAGTCGGGACAAAAAGCACGACTCTAGAGGCAGTAGAATTGAGTCGAGGTTATCCTTCTAATGTAGTTTGTAGTCAAAATTTGAATAATTCGATTTGAGGAAGATATTTTTGGGCGACGTCAGTTTGGTTTAGAAAAGTAAGGGTTGTTTTAATAAAGTAAGTTGAGTGGTCCCACAGTTGTCGCGTCAAACGTGGGTGATGTGAACAAAGGAAGGGCTTTTAGCCTTTTTCTTCGCTGCAGTGTTAGTACAATTTTACGACGTCAATCGATGTGTTAGATTGAGCCCTGCTTGACCCACATTATTTTTTTCATTTTCATTCTTCTACTCATTTTCAACCACACATTCTTCAATAATATTTTTCATCACATCAATAACTTTTTCTTCATTTTCAACCACATATTACTCATCATATCTCTTCAAAAAAATGTATTCTCTCATTTTAATATGCACCAAACACACCCTGAATACAAGTTGATTTATCAACGAAAACGAAGAATGTGATCTAATATCCGTTAATTCTTATTTTAATTATAATGAATACTTAACAATCAAGAGTAAGAGTAATCTCTCAAATGATTGTTTATTAGAGAAAAGCAAAACATCCAAACCATCGCCACTTGCGGCTGATTATATGAATGGCATGATGAAAAACTGTACCTTTGGTCCCAGTTTTCCTACCTAACAAATCATAAAATAAACCTTAAATAATAAAATAATTTAGCCCATGTTTGTCTACCATTAATCCAAAATATTGTTTGCTATAGTAAGATTCTCCACCACACATGTACACAATAAAAGATTCTACATACAAACCAATAAAGTTATTTAAATTTCAATCATACATTCTCCAAAAAATATTATTCATTATATAATTTCTCTCCCAATAATGGGAAACAAACACACCCTTAGTAAGTAAATAAAAATACTAGAAATTTCCTTGAGACTTGTATTGTATCAAGAGTACTAAACAAATATTTTAAGTGTTTAATTTGTTGAATTCGGAAAAAATGAACGTGACACATTACACCAAACTTTCTTTTTTAATCCCATTTTTCGATGCATTAGACAGAGTATCGCCTCTAGAGGTGTAAAATTGAGCATCGTTTAGGTATCGAGTGTTTTGACTCATCTAGAGAGGCGGGTTGTGGCGAGCTTTTAGCTATTTGAGCTCCTGTTTGAGCTCCATTGACCTGCCCACACAAATACACTATGGGTATGTTTGATTTATATTTTTTGAGAATAGATTTTGTGAAAAATGATATTTTTGAAGAATGTGTAATTAAAAAATAAGAAAATATATTGATTGACATGTAAAATTATTTTATTGAAATAATGTATGATTTAAAAGGAGTTTTAAAAAAATTATACCAAATAGGAGCCACATATCACGTTAAACCTCTTTATTTGACAGGACAAATATGTATGATCTTAGGGGTTGTGCCGAGGCCAACCTATCTTGGGTCCATGGTCTCTCGCGCATGTTTGACTAAGTTTAAAAGTTGTCAAAGAACTCTTTCTTTCAGGGAAGTTGTTAATAACTTCTGTTGCAGCACAGTTTTGTTGAAAGAAAAGTAAACCCAGGCCAATCCTTCTTAGATCTCAGGTCTCTTGCATGTTTGGTTAAGTTTAAGAGTTACTTTTTAAGTAATTCTTTCCACAATACACGTTTGCTACCAGTAAAGTGAAATAACTGTTTGTACAAAAAAACTGATTTTTCAAACAACTACTTTTACATTGTTTGCACCCTTGGTCAATCCGTAAAAAAGTGGATAGAAATTGTCGGTCCAATGAAATGTATGTTTTAAAAATGAAGTTTGACCAATTTATAATCTCAAAAATAGTGTCAAAGTTCTTACTTTGTGCTTACAAGTTGGATTGCCTCTTTTGTCAGGATTTATTTTTCTGCAATTCTTATTCTGTCATCATCTTAACTATGGTATTTGTATACACTCATAATAGATCACTCATTAGCAACACCCCCACTTTTGGCCCAAAAACAACCGAAGAAATTCAAAACCCACTCTTTCTCGATTCATTTGTAAGATTAAAAACTTGATGATTAAGCCAACATGCAACTCTTTTGTTTTGTCTACAATTCTTCACCTATTAATGACTTTCATATTTTGTCTCACAACTCATACATATGTAGGCCGTTGAGATTGGGAAGCAGCTGGCAAGAAAGCATTTCATTCATCATGTTTTTGGGTAAGAACAAGATAATGGGAACTTACAACTTTCAAGTTTCAACCTACTTTGATCTTACAGATATGATGTACTAATTGCAGTGAAAATGAATTTGAGGATGGGAACCACTCCTACCGATTGCTTGAGCACGAGCCCTTCATTCCCAAATGCTACAATTTCAGAGGATCAGTAAATGACATTGAGCCCAAGAACGCTGCTACTGTAAGCCAGAGGCTTGCCCGAATAATGTCCGCTATACTTGAGTCCTATGCTTCTGATGACAGACGCCATCTTGATTATGTGGGCATCAGAAACAGTGAAGAATTAAGGAGGTAGTATAACCTGTGCATTAGTTGCATTTGAAATGATCCTTTGTGCATGCTACCGTAGTCTGATATACAAGTATGATGTGCTGATCGAAATTGATATATTAAATTGCGATTAGGAAACTTGTAGACCCTTAGCTTTATGCTCTTAACAGGACTATGCTTTGTGCTAGAT
This sequence comes from Fraxinus sp. D2006-0159, assembly GCA_903798375.1. Classification (NCBI taxonomy): domain Eukaryota; kingdom Viridiplantae; phylum Streptophyta; class Magnoliopsida; order Lamiales; family Oleaceae; genus Fraxinus; species Fraxinus sp. D2006-0159. Next base: position 4,880 of record CAIGRQ010048756.1, read on the forward strand.
CAGTCTTGTTCAGCCTAAATCCTCTCTCCTTTTCGTTTCAGTTATAATTTGCATGTCTTTCTTCTGGAGTTGTTACTATACATAGAAATTGATTGGTCTTGATAAGTTGGATTGTTCAGGATCAAAACAGAGCTCTTTCAACTTCAAGACATCCGTTTTAGTTCATGTCTGTTTTCTTTTCTTATCGAACAGTTAGTCTTGCAACAATGAAAATTTACTGATAAGAAAAGTTCATATTAACCTTTTTCACATCTTTATTGGACCTCCTTTAGCTTGTGTCTTTTGTTGTTTGTCAAGTTTGAATGATTATAGGTTTGGGTTAAGGCGTTGTCATGCATTAGCAATATAAAACTGGCTACCTATATGATATGTAACTTTTTTCTTTACTGACTGATTATAAATGCAAGTGTAGTTGGCTAACTTCTTACTTCATTTCTTTATGAATACAGATACATAAGTTTGGTGCAGGATCTCCAGAGAATGAATATATCAACACTTTCAGTGGACGAGAAGTTGGCATTCTTCTTAAACCTGCATAACGCCATGGCTATTCACGCGGTCATTAGAATTGGTCATCCTGGAGGCATGATCGATAGGAGGGCTTTCTTTGACGATTTCATGTATGTGGTTGGGGGCTATCCCTATTCCATGAGCACAATAAGAAATGGGATTCTTAGAAGCAATAAAAGAGCACCTTTCTCATTAACAAAACCTTTTACTGGTGGAGACAAGCGTCTGGAGGTAATTAACTTCAATCGTTTCCTTTCTCCTTGATTACCGAATCTTCTGCTGCATTAACCTGATACTGTGAATTAAAGCCAGGATTTAACATATTCCTTTTGATCTCTGGACTTGTACATGAAACTGAAGCTGAACTTGTTCATTTTTCAATTCGTTTCCAGTTGGCGTTTCCAAAAGTGAATCTTTTAATTCACTTCGGGCTCTACAATGCAACAAGGTCGAGTCCAGTGGTGAAATTCTTCACTGCTCAGGGAGTTGCATCAGAATTAAGATATGCTGCTAGGGAGTTTTTCCTAAGGGATGATGGAATGCACATAGATCTTGCCAAGAGGACCGTATACCTCTCTCGCGTGATCAAGTGGTGAGTCATTAATGAGGAAATTTTTTATTTATAATTGAAATCAAGATTTTCGTTGAAAATCGTTATGAAAGTCATGGTTTAAGAAAATGCAGAATCTTAGCCTCCGTTTGACAAATATATAAATATTTTATAAATAGGAATAGCAATGGTCCCACGAGATGTGTGAAAAATAATGAATAGGAAATACAAATTTGTGTAATATTGAAATTAATTTTTGATTGATAAATATGTATCCAAACGGTGGCTGTACCTTATAAACTTCTTTAACTTTATTGTTGTGGATCTTTTGTCCTACAGGTACAATGCAGATTTTGGGCAAGAAAAAGAAATTCCCAAGTGGATCATAAATTACTTGGATGCAACTAAGGCGGGCCTTTTGACACACCTTTTGAATGACGGGGGTCCAATTAATATTGTGTATCAAAGTTTTGATTGGTCTCTGAATGCTGCCTGACCACTGTACTTGGTGCCACGGTTCACAGGAAGAGAGCAAATACTCTCCTCTTTTAAAATGTTATTATTTCTCATTTTTTTTTAAATTAAAGTGAGTGATATAATACATTTATCTGATGGATAAGGGGGGTTTTGTATATATGGGTATTGTTTTTGAAAAGGAAAAGGGGTTCTATGCTTTTGTTTGTCAAACATTAAGTCATTAAAAAGTTAATTTTTTTATTTGGTCAAAGTCAAATATTAATTTTAACCACACATTTATAATTATCATACATTTATTAATCATATATTTCATGGAATACAATATTATCCTTCCTAAACATTATTAATAATCTTACCTAAACACTCGACTATATCTTGAATAAACTTTTAATGTTATTTTTCATCATTGTCTAATACATCAATAGCTTGACATCTTGGGTGCAGTCATGTATTTCATCGGTTGAGATGAATTTCACATGTTCTTCACAGTCCTTCTATTACGTCTCGTTGCTCTTTATTTATGAAAATTCTACACATGTGAGGCCCACATATCTAGAAACTTACTAGACAATAACTAATCTCTAAGCTAAGGAGCTTTCGTAAGAAATATTTTAAATAGTCGTTATCCTAATAAATGCATTCCACATATACGGTTTCAACAAGGACATCGTAATCAACAACGAGATTACTCGTGATCAACTAAAGCAACATTCTTAGGCGAGACTAAGGACGAAACAATATCAACAAGGATATCGTAATCAACAACACGATTACTCGTGGCATCGGTGAATACCATCCTTTATCCGGATCGGATCGGCAAGCTAGCTGCAATACATAGCCAAGATAGTATGTTTTGAGGCTTTCGTATATGCTTTAGTTGATGGAAAAAGCACAATTCCGATTAGTGTCACTCTCTTTTAGCCACTTAATCTCACTCTAATCACACTGAGAGAATTCATCTCTTCAAAAAGGTGTCCAAATCAGCATGAAAGCTGCAGATCGCATAAAATAGGCTATCATTGGCCCAAATATATGAGGAATAAAGTTTGTTATACTACTTTTGTTTACAACTTGGTTGACAATTTTTAATCACATATTTCATCAATTTTTATCAAAATTTATTAAAAATCTGATTTTAATTTTTAATATCCACCAAACAAGGGCTTAATACGTAGTATGAAATCTTATGTATTTAACCAATTGTTATTTTATATTGTGCACTAGGTTTTGAAAGATTTTAAATAAAATTATTCTATTATATGTTTAGTGAGATTATTAATTTAGTATATTGGCTTGAATCAACATTGAAAATTTATATTTAAATAAAATATTAATTTATTGAACATTTATTTATCGATGTTTCACTATAACCTCTGTAAAATATTAATTTTTATATTTTAAATTATTATTTTATAGAGATTTTATTGTACAGCAAAAAGAAGCTATTAAGAGATTGTTTGGTACAGCTCAAAATCGAATTAAAATTGAAAATGTAGTTGTTATTGAGTATCACTCGTCTAATAAAAGTCAACAATAACTACTAATTTTTCAATTTTAATCCAATTTTAATATCTACCAAACACATCCTAAATGTCCGTGGGCCTCCCACAGTTGGGGCTCTGTCCGAAGCCCATTTCCCCATAAATTTATGCTCCCGCCAAAACTTGGCTCTCTCTCCACATCAATATAGATGGCGGCATCTCAATTCATAGAAAAGTGAAAATTTGTGGAAAAATCCTAGAAATGGAGAAGAGTAGTGGCGCCGCCGCATCTGCAGCCCCAACTGGATGCTATAAATGCGGCCGCCCAGGCCATTGGTCCCGTGATTGCCCTTCAAATCCCAATTCCAATATCCCACCATCTTCCAATTCCAATTCTGCTACTACCCACAACAATGCTAACCCTAGACCCACATCATATACTTCAAAATCCACTGCTGAGAAGCCCAAGAAAGCACCCAGAAAGAGGCCGAAGCTAACCCCAGATCTCCTCCTCTCCAATGATGGGCTCGGCTACGTTCTTCGCCACTTTCCTCGAGCATTCAAATACCGCGGCCGTGGTCACGAGGTCAATTTTTCCCCAATAACTATTCTTTTTATATTTACTACTTCTCGCTTCCTTCATTGCTTAATTTGGTTACCTTTCCCGGTAGAAATTAGAGTCATTGGAGTCAAATTTAATCCAAAATTTAAGTTTTTGTATCTTGTGTTGATGGAAAATGGATTGTTTATGAGGTAGACTAATTGTCAGTTAAAGTGAACGCTTTAAATTATTAAAAAGTCTCAAGGATCTTATCTCTTGGGGATAATGAGGCTGATGTTATGAAGGAATTGGTACTACTTAAGGAAGGGTTATTTATGGAGATTTGGCTGCTGAGTTTTGTTGGACAACTAAATCTCAGCAATTGATGATGTTCAAGAGGTTATAGTACTCATTTAAAGCTTAATTGTTACCAATCAAAACTCCCAAGAGCATGCTATTGTGAGAACTGAAATTCTTGAGAATTCAAATCATGCCAAAGTAACAAGCTTGATATTGTCCTAGTGTTTCACAAAGTTAAAAATTGGAAAACTTCCAATGGTTACAAGAATTTGAATGGCAACTCATAAAATTATATGAACTGTGGAAATTATGACTTAGCTTGTGTTTGACACCCATTTTGGGGAAATAATAAATTCTAGAATAGTGATTGATGGAAGAATGTGTGGTTCAAAAGTAAGGAAAATTTTTGGGTTTAATATTATTTTATTGATAGAATGTGTGGTTAAAATGAAGAGAGAAAAAAAAAGAGAGAAATAGAATTGGTGTCAAACATGGGCTTATTGTTGTAGATGACAAGTGAAGTATGCTGCAAATTCAAGTACTATATTTGGCAAATCCCTTCTGTTAGATGCTTGTCGATATTTTACTAGAATTCAAATAACGAGGTGGTTGAGTATCAGTTACAAAGATTTTAGGACATCATCTTTTTTCGATCTGATTATTGCACGTCCACAGTTATAGATTCGATCTACAATCGTTTTTGCGTTTTGCAATAATTTTAAACACACTTCAGTTCTCTCCTTGTTTCCCAAATAGCCTTGTTAACAATTTTACCTGTGTCATCAGTAACTCCTGAGTTGGCGATCAATGCTTTTTGACTCACGCCCTCTACATTGGCAACGTAAACATACATGTTCTTCAAACTTTTTGGTTTCATTTTCTCAGAAATTTCTTGCTTCAACTTCTTGGCCTAGAATATATTCTAGTTGCATTGATGAACCAAAGGCATTCTTAAACATAAAGTCAAATATCATGCAGTTTTCCTTAAAATTGTCTGTTACTGAAAGTTCGCCCTTGATGGTGTTATTGCCTTCATGAAAACCTTGTTTGTTTGTTGATTTTCTGTACATAATATCCGAGCCAGAACAGGGAAGAGTTTTTCAGGATATGGTTTTTTGTCTTGATCTTTCCCTTTCATTTGGGTCACTGATGAGTCTTTTGCTTTTCAAGCATATTAACAACATTTCTGCAGGTTAATGATCTGCGGCACCTTCTTGGCCTATATGCTGAATGGCATTCACGTTTGATCCCCTACTATTCCTTTGATCAATTTGTGCATAAGGTGGAACAAGTTGGAACGACAAACCGTGTCAGGGTAAAACATTTTTTTACTTTTATTGAAATTTATTATGCATGTATAAGTGATTATTATTTGTCAGATGCACACATGCTACCCCTTTTCCTTTTCCTCTGTACCCGGTCATAGTTAAAGCTATTATTGATATGAGCAAAGAATTTGAACTAGGAGAATTGCAAATGCTGTTTTATATTTGTTTTTCATGTTAAGGTTTTATGTTGTGTGCATGCATCAGAGATCGAGGATACTAGACATAAGATCTACACAACATTTTTGTCTTTTTGATAGTTGGAGTTTTTTCCCCCCCTTCATCTTTAGCTAATTTTATCTTCTCAGGGGCCTGAATTATTGTGCTCTTCATGAAACATATATAAAGGATCGAGATCTGTGTAGAAATGCCAAATCTGAATAAATGATCCCTTCTGTGAGATCTTTGTAAAACTATTGAATCATATCAGAACGATAACTGCTTTTCCTGTATGGTTCTTAGAGCTGGGAAGGTTGTAATATGATTCAATGGGTAAAAGTTAAAAGAACATAAAGTTGTGAATCTCAATTTTGCTATAAATAATTATTTGACTAAACCTGTTGGAGACTCAAATCATTGTGACCTTTGATGTCTTGAAAATAATTTGCTATTACAATTTCTTCAATTAGCGCTGCATAAGAGAATTACGAGACACAGTTGCCCATGGAGAAGATCCAGCAAAGCTGCCCGAGTCTCAAGTTCAACAAGAAAACCCAAGTCACGATCGAGGTACCCAACACCATTTAGCTACCGTTATTACAAGAGACATGTTTTAGCCTCTACTATATTTAGTTGTTAATTGCTCAAACACAATAGATTTTGGGAAAAAAAAAAAGTCAAATCTTCTCATATGATTTCCTTTATCAGAGTAGATAGCCTGCATATACTTTATCCTTCCCATCAACAAGCCTTTACGGGCTAATCATCTCGTCCCATTTTTCTTAACATTCTTTCTGTTTCCTGTTCGTGGTCCTTGAAATTCAATGTATAATATACCAAGTATGAACTGCAAAAAAGGGTAAATGATGTTGTTTGTACAACAGCTTTAAGCATCAACAGTCTCTAATATGAGAAAGAAGAATAGTACTACCTAAAACAGAACACTGAAGTTTCATAAGCCACGTTAGATGATGCAACAAAAGCTTGGCGAAAGTATAAACTCAATTGTCTCCAGAAGCAGCTATAAAATTAGATGAAGAGACACATAGTGACCATGCCGAGCTAAACAATTTTCTAATGGTGTGGTTGGAAATATTTATTTCTACTTTAATTCATAAGAAATCTGGTTGTTGACAGAGGCACGATATAGGAATATTCCACTTTTAAGTACAAAATGTTAAGAGTATTGCTTAATTCACACATTGGCAGTGATAAAACGTCGTTAAAATGTTGTTAGCTTGTTTAGTAGATGTGCTACTGACAGCCAAGTGTTTAACCATGCCTTTAAAGGGATTTTCATACTTAAGTTTTGTACCAGTTGCCACAAGAAATTTGAAGGATGCAATGACTTTATTAGGAATATGGTTAATTTGGGATTGAAATAACTTTCGTACCGTTGCGCCACATATCTACTGATTCTTGCAATTTCTCACCGAAAATTCCTGCTTTTACAGATGCTCAGGGTCCTTCAGAAGAGCCATTTTTTGTTGAGGAAGATACTTTGCCAAACCATGACACTGATAATTTTCAGGAAGCTATTCCTCATGGTATCTTGGAAAAGGCCATAGAAGTGAGTTCAAAATGTTTCCTTCAATCTCTTCTCTATAGTCACTTGAATTTAAGAAACAAATTTATTTCACACTTGGATTCTTTCAGCTTAAATATCGGAAAGAATTTTTTATTGTGTATGGATTTGTTAATCACCTGGCAGGAAGTATCTCAAACCGGGAGTGTTAAGGCTGATACATCCGGAGGCAAAGAGAGCACAAACGAAACAGTAGAGGATAATAGAGGTAGTAGCAGTTGCAATCAAATTCAGATCTCAGAGGACCAGAAAGCTCGCATGGAAGCAAATAGAATGAAGGCATTAGAGCGAGCTGCTGCTCGAGCCAACAACTCTTAGCACCGTGCTCCTACTCGATGGTTTTGACTATATTATGATCTTGGATATATTGCTGTTGAATTGGGATTTGAATGATAACTCGTTTTCAAATATTGCCTCTCGTTAATGGATATGCTCAAATTTCAATACTTTTTGGTTTGAACTCTTGTAATGTCCGCTGGTGTTTCTATTTCATTAATGTTAATTTACTTAGCTTATATAACTTTTGAACATTGGTATCAATAAATCGAATTCAAATTTGAAAACTTGTAATCTTCCAATTTGATATTAAATTACAGGAGCACAAGCTAAACTGCTTGTAGACAGACTGGTAAATTAAAGACCAAAGGCTCAACATAATTCATTAAACAGACGCCAACACCATCTAATAAACAAGATGACGTGCTTATTCATAATCTTTGATGAGTTGGCGGTCACAGTATGAGAGTTTGATTCTTACCTCTAATAAGGTTTGAAATTGGATTTTTTGTGGGTACCAGTATGGCTACTATGGCAGTTTTTGTACCCTGACCTGATGAGACACATCCCGCGACTTACCTCATCCACGATGCTCTAGAGGCTGAGCGGTGGGGAGCCTTCAAGGTTGGGGTTCAACCTTCATAATCTCTGATAGTAGACCAGATTATTACTGTAACGCACAATTCTGCCACCCCCTAATATGAGAGAGTTTGAATTTCACAGCGCTGGCGCGAACTGAAACGGCACAACTTTGTGCAATTTCCAGTATCTCTCTACCCTGCAATTCTCCTTTCTGCGTTTGTTGCTGCACAACCTGTTTTATACCCTCGCACCTGCACTGCTCATCCATCGCTCCAGCAAGTCGCAGCATCGAGGAAATTTTTCACGCCAACCACCTTGGCCTATGAATTGGCTGCTTTGCCGGAGGTATTCCTGGCAGGAATTCAACTGCTGCTGACTTTGAATTTGTTGTTGACAGAGTAAAAGAAAAATTACTAGCTGGAGATGATAATTTGCTCAACCACACTTTCATTGATAGAGATTATTGTATATATAATACATGGCTATTGATACAAGAAGGATCTAGAATAAAATACAGCTGTTAGGTGGTTCCTAAAATCAAGGATCATGTTGGAATCTTTCAAACAACAAAGTGGTGGTCCAACAACAGCTAGGCAAAACGATTTGCACAGCAAGGCTGAAAGTTGGTAAATTAGATTGCTGATGTGTCTAAGGCATGGGCTGATATTGGGCTGGGCTGGTATTAATTCTTAGCACCCCCTTCAAGCTGGACTGTGCACAAGTGACGCCAAGCTTGTCCTTTAAGAAGAGAAATCTGGAATGGCTTAGCCCCTTTGTCAGCAAATCTGCAATTTGATCTGAAGTGGGTATATATTTTACTTCAAGTTTTCTTGCCAACACCTTATCTTTGATGAAGTGGATGTCTAATTCAATGTGCTTTATTCTGGCGTGATAGACTGGATTGACGGCAAGAGCCCCTGCACTCATGTTGTCACACCACAGGGTTGGAATTCCTGCCAATGGAAGCTCAAGTTCTTGGAATAGTGATTGAATCCATGAGACTTCAGAAGCTGTGGAGGCAAGTGCTCTATATTCAGACTTGGTACTTGAGCGAGCAACTACATGCTGCTTTTTGGAGGACTAGGATATCAGATTATCGCCCAAGTAGATGCAATATCCCGTTACCTTCTATCATCAGGGCAAGAAGCCCAGTCAGCATCTGAGTAGCCTCTTAGATTTAATTGGTCATTTAGTTGGATCCACAAGCCATGATTTATAGTGCCTTTGAGATACCTTAGTACTCTCTTCAAAGCCTGCCAGTGAGTGGAAGTTGGGATTTGCAGGAATTGGCTTAGCTTGTTAACGGTGAAAGTAATGTCTGGTCTTGTATGTGAGAGGTATTGTAAAGCCCCAACTGCACTCCTGTAAATCGATGGTTCTGCCAGTGCTTCACCATCAGTCTTGGAAATAGTTCTTCCAGCACGGATAGGTGTAGGACAGGGCTTTACGTTTTCGAGCTCAAATCTTTTGAGTAAATCAGTAATGTATCTAGATTGAGTAAGATGAATGCCAGAGTCGTGCCATAAACTTCAACCCCAAGAAAATGATGCAATTTTCCCATATCTTTCAGAGGAAATTCTTTGTTGAGTGAACTTATAAAGCTCTGTATCAGGTTTTTGTCATTACCAGTTATGACAATGTCATCTACGTAAATGAGGGCAAAGATTACCTGCTTTTCTGTCTTGAAGTAGAACAAGGAGGTATCTGCTGCAAATTGTTTGAACTTCCAGCCCAAGAAGGTAACTTTCAGTTTGTCATACCATGCCCTGGGGGGCCTGTTTCAGTCCATAGAGGGCTTTTTCGAGTTTGCATACATGGTTTGGCTTTGATTCATCCACAAAGCCTTCAGGTTGATTCATATAGACAGTTTCTTCAAGTTCACCATTGAGGAAAGCGTTGTTAATATCGACCTGTCTAATAGTCCAGTCCTTAGCCACTACCAGGGTAAGGATGATTCTCAGAGTAGAAGGTTTGATCACTGGACTGAAGGTTTCATAGTAGTCAATTCCAGGTGCTTGATGGAAACCTTTTGCTACCAGCCTGGCCTTGTATCTTTGAACTGATCCATCAGCATTTCGTTTTATTCTGAAAACCCATTTATTTCCTACTATGTTGTAAGTAGGCAATGCAGGAACAAGTTTCCAGGTTTTTGTCCTGGCTAATGCATTTAATTCCTCTTCCATGACTCGTTTCCAGTTGGTATTCATCATTGTTTCTCTTACATTCTTGGGTTCTGATAGGTTCAGGTGATTTTCAGTTGGCTTTACCAGGTATGCCTTTGGCTTGAATATTCCTGCTTTTCCTCTAGTTACCATGGGATGCTGATTTTGAATTTTTGGTTCCTCTTGAATCTGATTTCTCTGAGACTGATTTTCTTCTGCTTGCTGAGTATTTTGATCCATCTCAGGATCCTGCAGCACTTCAATTTCTGTTTCAGCATATTCAAGTTCACTACTCCCTTCAACTTCAATTTTATCAGACTCATTATGACTGTCATTAGGAAAATCATCAACTTGTTGATTGTTACCTGAGTCAGAAGACAGGTGATGCTGGCAGGGAGCTGCTCTAGGTTGAGCTGTATCAATTGGACTTGCAGTGCTGGTGTTTTGATTAGGTAGCAAGTAGGAATAAGGGACAATTATTTCAGGTTTCTCAGA
>CAIGRQ010048774.1:0-10905 GCA_903798375.1 Fraxinus sp. D2006-0159
GAGGTGTGTTTGATTCATGGGTTTGGCAGACTCTTCATTGACGATTCTTGGAAGAACTTGAGGAAATGTCGAAATGGATTCTTTGTTTTTCGGATGCTTGATTTAAAAAAATAAAAATTGTACCGATAACAAATTATTCGTGTACAATTTTAACTCCGGATAATCAATTAATTATTGTAGAAGGGTTGAAAACATACTCACAAAAAATGTTGAGCTTGTGGGCTAAGCTCGGTTAGGCCCATGAGCCACGAGCTGAAGGGCCAAGAGACAAGCCAAGATAAAAATGAGATTTTTAATAAATTTTGATAAAAATTGATGAAATGTGTGGTTGAAAATGAGTTTTAAGGAAATGAGGTCAATTAAGGATGAAATGTTTGATTAAAATTAAATTTGAAGAATTAATAATGTTTATAAAATGAGGACAAAATGAAAACTAAAAGATTCTACATTCGAGGAAAAAGCATGCAACGGCTTCACAAGGCCTTAAAAATTTATCAACTTTTCCCCGTTCTGTACAATCCTTTTTTCTTCTGCCTCTTTAATGACTACCTTAAAAAAGCCAACTTTTTTTTTTTTCTTTCAACGCAACTTTCCCACACGTTCTTTGTCCCAAATTCTTTCCAGGCCCGCTTGGTCCGTACTTTGTACCGAGTCGTGCACTGCTCGATATTAAAGGAAAACCTTAGGTCCATGGTTCCAAAAGTCTACACAACAAGGAGGTGAAGGGTCACGGTCAGTTATGGCCCGGCTTGGTCTGTATTTTATACTGTGTCGTGCACTGCCACACATGAAAGGGAAACCTTGGGTCTATGGTTCCAAAAGTCTACACAACAAGGAGGTGAAGGGTCACGGTCAGTAATGGCCCAGCTTGGTCCGTGCTTTGTACCGTGTCGTGCACGGCCAGATATGAAAGGGAAACCTTGGGTCAATGGTTCCAAAAGTCTACACAACAAGGAGGTGAAGGGAACTAGAGTACAGTTGGCATGTAGTTTTAGATAGCACTCGACGGTCCATAGAAAATTATTAGTTCGAAAAGTTTGAGAAAATAAAAATGAACCGTTGCCTATAAATTATCATTTTAACAATAAATGTATCTGAAAGGTACTTGGTCGAACGTGGCAATTTTAATAACATTTTAGTTAGCAAGCATTAACTATTTGGATATCTTGAATATCAAAGTTTAGTCAATTTATTGGTACATATCATCGGTAGTGGTCGAGGAGATAATAAGGAGGGAGCCCAAAACTTAAAACAAATAGATTTGTGTTTCGGAAATTTAATTCTGCCCCTTGACATTTTCTTTCATAGAAAGGGAGAAATAAATTAATCTATTTATTGTATCAGTCGGGAGTCTCGGGATCGACGAGGCACCAATGACAAAGTATGAGTTCAATAATTATTGATCCAATCATTAATATTTCATAAAACAATTAAAAGAAAATGCTGCATCGCAGAATCAGCTCAGAATTGGAAGAGCAACTAGTCCGACAACTTGAGCAAAGTAGCTATTTAATCCCATTTTTCTCTTGGGGGTGCTTCCCCTTTTTCTTCTAATGAAGACAATTCAGTTTTTGTGTCCACATGATCTCTGTCTAGCTGATCTGAATCAAGTCGGGTACTGTCAATTACCTTTTGAATTGATAGAGTAACAGGCTAACAGCGCCACGATAAATTTGGACTAATTATAAGTCGTCCTTCGATGATTTATCCCTAAGCAATCGTTAACTTGACATAGACCTAGACCAATCCTAACCAACGTTTAGCATACGAAAAATAATTTGGACTAATTATAAGTCATCCTTTGACGATTTATCCCTAAGCAATTGTTAACTTGACTTAGACCTATCCTAAACAACGTTTAGCATACGAAAAATAGCAAAACACAGACACTCTAGAAAACGAAAATTCAAGTTCTCTAGATACACCGATTTTTGTGGAATTGAAACACGATCCATGACTTGAAGTAACATGGATTATGCCTTGCACCAAGATTGAAAGCTCAATCCCAAATTAAAAACAAAAAAACAAAAACTAAAAAGAAAAGGAACCAAGATAGATATATTGACTTGTTGGGTTCCAAATCACGTTGCATTTTAAACATACTTCTTCTCTAATCTTGAAGGGAACTATGTAGTTCTAGATCGTAATCGATGGTCCAAAAAGAGTTATTAGTTCAAAAAGTTCTAGAAAATAAACATGAACTATTGTCTATAAATGATCATTTTAACAATAAATGTACACTTTGTTCAAACAAACAGAGCTCAAGCATTGACTGCAAAAAGTCAATGGCGAGTATCCTGATTTCTTTAAATAACACATACTTCCTTTCTCAATGAAACAAAGAAGCTATATGCCTCGAGAAATGGATAATCTATTTTCCCTGGTTGTTTTTCCATGTTTTTTCATTATTTCTGCATTAATGGCAGCATCTGCCCAGCAACAAAGATATTCCAATATTTCCGTTGGATCTTCTTTAACCCCCAGTACAAATTCATCATGGCTGTCACCTTCTGGACTCTATGCCTTTGGATTCTACAACGTAACCAATGGCTATGCTGTTGGAATTTTTCTTTCTGGGATTCCAGAAAAAACTGTAGTGTGGACAGCCAACAGGGATGATCCCGTTTCTCCCATTAATGTGGTTTTGCTATTAACCAACGATGGACGGCTCATTTTGCAGCACGAAAATGGAGATGAAATAGTGATTGTGAATCCCAACACGTCTGTTGCTTCAGCTTCAATGCTTGACAATGGCAATTTTGTGCTGTACAATTCGTCTCAGATTATCACGTGGCAGAGTTTTGATAACCCGACGGACACTCTTTTGCCTGGCCAACACCTCTCAGTCGGAAAAGAGATTGTCTCCAGTGTTTCGGAGACGAACCCTGCCACAGGGATTTTCCGTCTCAAGATGCAATCTGACGGGAACCTGGTACAATACCCTGTGGGAGCTGAAGGCATGAAGAGTAATGCTTATTATTCATCAGAAACCTATGGAATGGGCAATAATATATCACTGAATCTTGATAATAATGGCCATTTTTATTTGTTCAATGGAAGCTACATTGTAAGCAATTTAACTACAGGTCAATATCGAACAAGAACCATCTATCTCGCGAGAATTGATGTGGATGGTATTTTTCGACTATATAATCGCTCATTGGATCGTCAAGGCAACTGGACTACAGAATGGTCATCCACGGGAGATAAATGTGTCCCAAAGGGTTTGTGCGGGTTAAATAGTTTCTGTATTAACATGGATGGGGTTACAAGGTGTGAATGTCTTCCAGAATTTTCACTTGTTATTCCAGGTAATTGGAATTCAGGATGTGAGAGGAATTTTTTCACGGGAGGTTGTAAAGACAAGGATCAAAATGTCAGTTATAGAATCAGATCACTGGATAATACAGTGTGGGAAGATACTTATTATGCGCTTTCAAAAAATACGACGACTAAAGAAGATTGTGAAAATGCTTGTTTAGAGGACTGCAACTGTGATGCAGCTCTCTTTATCGATGGAATCTGCAGAAAGCAAAAGCTTCCATTGAGATACGGAAGAAGATTGCAGGGTGATGATTCAAACGTTGCTCTTGTCAAGGTGAGCACACGTTCATCCCTCACACACGGAGTTCCTAATAATTCAGCTAATGAAATCAAGAAAGAACGTCATCTAGACATCTTAATCATCGGCATTTCGCTTGTTGCTTTGGCTGCATTGATCTTGGCAATTTCTTGGGTTTATGTCCACCGAAATCATGTCGGGACCTATACGATTTCCAACAATAGAAATGTTGAAATGATTGATGATGTTGGTTTACGAGCATTTACTTATGCAGAACTTGTGCAAGCCACAAATGAATTCAAAGAAGAGCTAGGTAGAGGAGCATCTGGCACAGTTTACAAAGGGATCCTATCAAACAGCAAAATCATTGTGGCCGTGAAGAGGCTCGAGAAAGAATTGGCAGGAATGAGAGAGTTCCAGACTGAGATGAACGTGATAGGGAAAACGTATCATCGTAATCTAGTCCGACTTCTTGGTTACTGCCATGAAGGATCCAAGTGGCTTCTGGTATATGAATACATGAGCAATGGATCACTTGCAGATATACTTTTCAATCCTGCAACTCGACCATGCTGGGAAGAAAGAATTATAATTTCTCTTGATATCGCCAGAGGCATCCTCTACATCCTCTACTTGCACGAGGAGTGTGAGACACGAATCATTCACTGTGATATTAAACCGCAAAACATTCTCATGGATGAGCGCAGGCGTGCAAAGATTTCTGACTTTGGACTGGCAAAACTCTTAATGCTAGATCAAACATACACCGATACAGGGATCAGAGGAACAAGAGGTTATGCTGCCCCAGAGTGGCACAGGAATTTACCTGTAACAGTTAAAGCAGATGTATACAGCTTTGGAGTCGTGCTACTAGAAATCATATGTTGTCGAAGAAGTGTTGATCGGAAACTCCCTGAGAATGAAGCTATTCTTCAAGAATGGGTTTACAACTGTTACGCTGCCGGAGAGCTGAATAGACTGGTGAGATATGAGGAAGTTGACACAAGAACATTGGACAGGATGATTAAAATTGCTATCTGGTGCATCCAAGATGAGCCATCCACGCGTCCGTCAATGATGAATGTTCTATTGATGCTGGATGGGACTTTAGACATTCCAGTGCCGCCATGTCCTTATTCTTTCCAAAGTTCCAATTAGAATGTTTTTTCCCAGCTTCTGCATTCTGATTCATCTTTTTTGTTTGTTTTGTGAATGTAATTTGAGGGTGAGAACAGTTAATCAGTCAGGTTACAGGTTGATTCGTGGACATTACTCTCATTTTCTTGGATGTTAAAGTTTAAGTTCAAGATTTTATTTCAGGTTTTCTGTAATTCACTTGGATGCATTCCCTCTATAATTTGAAAAATACGAAATGGGACGATGTTATAGTGTCATATGATAGACAATCAAACACGAATGTCATTCATATCAAATTCGTATATATTCAATTTGAATAAAGACAAGGCTAACAAGAGAGTTTGGGTTATGGAAAAATAAGGGGGACACCCCGATCATTCTACTACAACCGCATAGTTCAGATCACCTGATTTTACCTCTCAAACAGTAACAACCTTCTCAAGCAAATTTTTGGTCGATTTTAAAAACATAAAAATTCCTGATTCTACTAGTTCTTTAAAACTCGCAACTACACAACGTAATTTTAGGCCTTCATCAGTAAAACCTTATTGAACCTATGGAAACTTTCCTTCTTTTTACTCCCATATCGTGCTTACATTGACCAACAAAGTTTTGAAATTTAACTCCAGGAATCAGCCTTCCTTTCTAAGAAGAAAAACATGAAAACCTAATTATCAAAACAAAGACTTGTAACTGCATGGCCCTCATAGAATCCCAATCTATAAACTTCACTCCAGATTTCTGCCATGTTTTACCCGCAGTGGAATATTCAGCATTTTTAAATTTCCCCCGAAAAGAATAATTCATTTAATTCTAAGACACTCACAAGCTGATGAGCAATTCATCAAATGTAGACTTTTTCAAGTCACGGGCTAAACTTTTAGTATGATAATGAAATGAAAATCCATGTAAGCCACAAAAGTGAAGACTTCTGTAAATCCCCATATATCACATAATTCCAATCATATAACTTTGAATTTTACAAAAGGATGAAATAATATTCACTTTCAAATTTTTAGTTTTCTTAATTACAAATTGGTGTTAATTTTATTTGTATTTTATTTTATAGCTAAACGAGTATCAAAGGTTTATTTTCATATATTTTCGGTTGAAAATTGAAGTCTTGGAAATCAATTTGAAAAATATTCATGACAGAAAAATGAAAGTGACAGAATTTTGGAACTTGTCAGCATTTTGAATTTGACAAGTGCATAAGAAGGTAATGCATATTTCTTTAAATTCAGATTTTTTTGTATTGTATCCATATCTAGTTGCGATTTCTGCTGTTAGGACAGTTTCATAATATGGTACATTCTTCATTTTGGAAACTATGTCTCTATTTTTTCAGAAGATCCTAAAAATATCGTTCACTTGGTGGGCAAGAAACTACCTTATAGATGATGAGCGAAGATTATGTTTCCATATCTTATATATTGTGATCTTTCATAGACATCATTTTCTAAAAGACCTGCATGTTCATTGATTCTTGCACATATTTAACTTTGGCAAACGCACTTAGACTTTGTACAACTAGTCCAGACAATCAAATATTGTTCTTGTGTTTCCTTAGATTCTTAGAGTGATTTTATCTTTTGCAAAGGTTTTTTTCTTGAAGTTTCAACTCAATTGTGCGGTGGATACTTCAAGGAAGAGTTAGTTCTCGGTCCTAAACAATTCCGTGCTACAAAAACTCAAGACTAATCTTGATTTAGCTGTTTTAGTCTGTTTCGCGCAGAAAGTCGGGCCTCACTAACAATTAAAAAAAAAAAACAACGAATGTGTAAGGGACAAACCTTTTGAGACAAAGTCCCAAAAATGGGTGTTTTATTGAAGATTCACAATAGAGAAAACAAAATGCCTCCAAAGGGGCGCAAACACATAGAACAGTTGAAGGTTTAAATGCAGTAAAAATAAAGATAATAAAAATGACATGTTCTCTGTTTGAGAGTGTTTGATTTTTTTTTTCTTTTCTATATTGTCTCTCTCTTTTTATATCCCTTTGATGACTTCTTCATGACAAACCGCTTGAAAATTGCTAGATTGCTCTATAACTACCCGCTTTCTTTATGACGGCTAAATGGTCGTGGAACTGCTGTCTCTAACTGCTGCCATTACTCTTTGTCGTTCAATCGCCTTCAACTGGGTTTCTTGAATCGTGGAATGTGATAAGATTGCTCAATAACTACTTCAATAACCGTCATCCTGGATAACCATAATACTTTATGTTCGATAAAATCCTGGGCAATTTGAAGGTTTGGGCGAGAATGGGGTTATCGCTCCGGGCGATTGTAAGGTACTCCATTCGCTAAAATTGTGGGTGTCTTGCAAGCTTGGGCGATGATGTTACGGTGTTTGTGGGCTTCCACTGCATCCATCAATGATCCTATTTGGGCTTTTATTCTGGACTCCCCAATTGGGCTTCCTTTTTTGGACTATTTAATTTGGGCTGCACTTTTAGTGTGTCAACAATTACCCCAAATATGGCAGAATTAATACCGATTATTAATCTTTGCCATATTCACTTTGTATTTTCCAGCAACATTCGAAATTCTCAAAGGATTTCAATCATTACTTCTTCCCATAGCTTGAAAAGGTGTAATGTTACAAACCCTTGTAAACTCAAAAGACACGCCATTTCATCGTACCACTAAACCACGTCTCTATATTACGTACTTCCTCCTCACTATTTTACTGTTCATCTTCTTGCTTCTCTACTACGTTTCTTAGGCAAATCTTACTAAAATTGTACTTCGCACTCAATGGCGACTTCACAAACTCAATCTGATGATTCTTTCAGTTTCGAAGATTTTCAGAAAATCCTTACTAGGCCGTATGTAAATCCAACTTCCTTGCACAAGCCAATGTTGACCTCAATGAATTCTACCTGAGTTTATCATTCAATGATGCCGAAGCCATTGGACAAGTGGCTTTGGGCCAACTGCTCCCTTGCACTCAAGGCCCTCCGTTCCTGAACTCTCTGCCATTGAGGCCAATTTGTGAAAAAGGTATTCGCACTTGGTCCAAAGCTGATGTTATTTTTCGTAGATGGCATGTACGTCTTATGAATCATAGCCCTACCAAATCGATTTTTGATTGTGCTAGGATTTCGGACTTATTAGAAATCGTTCTTCAACCCCCAATTTTTGACCTAGTGCTTTTTCCTGCTTTCAATCTTTGGTCTTATGAATATAATACCTTCGTTTTCCGCTTGGTCCCATGTCTATTACTTTAAGGGACATTGGAGCCCTAGTAAATCTGCAACCTTTGGGTGATACCATCTTTCCTGGTATTTCAATTTTCGGTGTTGCCCTCAAATTTGAGAAAAAACTTACTGAGTCCTATTCAAGCGTGCAAAGTCCTTGTAACCATTCAAGTGCTGATCCTTCTCATGCTAAACGTGTGGCCTTTCTTCAAATTTGGCTTTGTAAATACATTCTATGCGTGCCACGTATGAAACCTTCTATGAGCTACTTACCCATAGTGCATGAATTGGGGCGTGGTAGGCCTTTGAACTTATGTTCCTTATTTTTGGTTGCCATTTATAGAGGCATGGCTTCCCTTCAATCTCAACTGAAGAATGGTGTATCTCCCATTGGCAGTGGACCCCTTTAGTCCACTCAACTGTAGTTGATAGCATACTTTTTACCACTTGGTGCTCCATCCATCTCCCTTCATTCTGCTAGTTGCTATGGGCTAGTCATTGACCCATTGAACCCTGTAAATATGTCCAGTAGAGACATTTTTTCATTCTTTTATACCTTAAATTTGATGCCTTCCTTCTTTCCTTTTCCTGTTCACTTGACTCCAGATTATGTGCAACCTCCATCCACCCTGGATGGTGTAAGCGCCTTTTTGCTTGTTTGGGTTCAGTTTTTGATTGGGAGGGAATTGTTCTACGATATTGTAATTGGAACCAATGCTAGGCTGGGGTTGAAATATATCCTCCCCAATTTTTTGCTTGCCAACTTGGTTTTGGCCAAACTTGGCCTGTTCCTCCTTGCTACTAAAAAAATCTGACAGATTGTTTTCACACTATTAATAAGGCAGAAGCACAAGTTGTAGATGCTCATAACATTCTTTTGACGAGTGAATTTTCAATAGCCCCTTTTAATTCTAGCTCTGCCGTCCATCCTCTTTTTGAACAACTCTGGCCATGAGTAAAACGCAGACTGTTTGCAACTAATGCTAATCATGCCTTCCATTTACTAGATCAGCCAAACACTTCCACTACCTCTCATATATTGGTCACCTCTATATCCATTAGGAATCCTTCTTCTCCTGCTCGCGCTAAACGTCATATCCTTTCATCTACTTCTCCACCTACCAAGGCTACTGCAGCCAAAGGTGCCCCAAGCCGCAAACGGCTAGCTTCAGCATCTCCCATTTTGCAGGATGATAACGATGATGATGACGACGACGCTCATCTCATCCTTAGAAGAAAGGTAATTGAATTTGTTTATTCAAAAACATACTTTTCTATGTACTAATGGTTTACTCAGAAAAGTTCAGCCTCTCCTTCAAAGGCTTTAGTTTTGGCATTTCCTACTTCATTACCCATTGCTGAAGCTGCTTCGTCCAAATCAGCTGATGAAGGGACTGTGCTTAAAGAGAAACCCTTACTCCCGAAATCTTCATCACAACCAGTAGAAGGGCTACCTTCTTCCCAGGGCGCCGACCCCCCAAATGTTGAACCAAAAGGTAATACATATTTTGATGTTTTACCTTTGCTTGTGCTGTTGGTTTTTGACTCGTTGCTTCTTGAATTATGCAGAGACTTCCATGGACTTGCCCGTTGTGGCAGAGTCTTCTTGCCCAGATAAGGGGGAGTCCCTACAGATGGGGAGCCAGCTGGTGATATGCCTGAACTTCCCAAGATCGTTGATGAAGTAACCTTTTGCTTCATTTTCCTTTTTCACTTTGTTTGTTGTAATGAGAATTCTCAAGGTCGGCGTCTTCCTTATAGGGTGCTGATGACATTGTGCATTCCATCCAGGACTTATTCACTTCCCAGGGACAAGTCAAGACGTCTCACCCTACTTCAACTAGTCATCCTTCTTCTTTATCTTCTGCCTTTTCGAAGGAAAATATGAAGTCCCTCAAGCAGTCGGTACTTGAGTATGTGTCTTTTATGGACATGGATATCAGCCAGGCTAGTGCTACTAAACATAAGGATAAGTTTGAGCTATTGAGTGCAAAATTGGCGCAAGCACTTAAACTTCCGTCGCTCAATGTTTCTGCTGACCTTAAAGCAACGTTGAAGGTTGTCCACTCTGACGTCCTCTCCTTGCTAGCTAAAAATGTTGAACAAATGGCCAGGAGTGCTCAATATCTTCGTGCCACATCTAAAAGGGAGTCTTTGCTTCTAGAGATTGACAAAGCCGAAAATGAATTGACAGAAATTTCCTCCGACCTTATGATCGAAGACTCTTTGATGATNTCCTTGCTAGCTAAAAATGTTGAACAAATGGCCAGGAGTGCTCAATATCTTCGTGCCACATCTAAAAGGGAGTCTTTGCTTCTAGAGATTGACAAAGCCGAAAATGAATTGACAGAAATTTCCTCCGACCTTATGATCGAAGACTCTTTGATGATGAGCATAGCTGCAGAGATGAAGGAGCTTCAAGCAAAGATGAACGACTGTAGGGCGAGAATAGCTGCTAAAAAGTAAAATGCTTCCCAAGGAATTGAATGAACCAAGTCTTTGGTTGAGCAGTACAAAAAGCTGGAGGTTGATGACGATTTTGTAAATGAGTTAAATGTCACTTTTTCTCAACAGAGCGAAGATTGGGGAAGACTTAGGGAAAGAATACGTTCGGCTTGGGGTGAATTGTAATTAATACATCCAATGTCTTAACATTCCCTTTGTAATTTCGCACTAATTGCCATTGCTAATTTTGAATGTAACAGCGGCTATCGTTAGTAATGAACGACTATTTCGTCTACTTGCGTATTAATTGACGTTTATCCTTAATCGTCAACCCTCCAAGCATCCAATTACTTTATGCTAAGATTCATGTACATTCTTTCTTGGTATTCCCGTCTCCTTTCCCAAGACTTTAGGCCATTTGATTTCAGTTATTAGGCACGAATATGGCCATTCATATTCTGTCTTTTCACATTCACGCCTCTATAAATGCATGTGTATTTCGCGCTTATCATTTTCATTTCCATTCTTTTCTTCCAAAACTAATTTCCTGCCATCGTTT
>CAIGRQ010048785.1:0-13515 GCA_903798375.1 Fraxinus sp. D2006-0159
TATCAATGAATCATGAAGGTTGAAAGATAAATAATAAGAAATCTCTCACAGATGAAACTCTCACAATGTTCAACCTTAAAACAAAAAACGTTTTGTGGATATTTGGTATTTATAGGTAGGTCATAAAACAAATGGGCCAGGAAAAAAAAAGCCTTTAAATCGCGAAATAAATTTTTCCCAGATAACCACGTCGCTCGAGCGAGGGCTTAGTAACGATCGAGCAACAGGCTCTTGCTCGAGCGAAGGAGGGACGACAGGCTGCAACGATGTTTCGGTTTTGTAGCTCGATTCAAACCTTGACGACAATCTAACTAAAATCCACGTCGTTTTTCCTCCTTTTGCCATTCTCAAACCTTGGATCTAATAACCCTATTTTCAACTATTTGCACATTTCTCCTTGACTTTTTACACACAATACGACTCAGTCCTTTTTGTTTACAGAATTGTCAATTACAANATTTGCACATTACTCTTTGACTTTTTACACACAATACAATTAAGTCATTTTTATTTACAGAATTGCTAATTACAAAACATCTAAAACCTAACACTGATTATTCATAGTATACATGAGGGGTTTCATAGAACTCTTTCAGAACACACACAATAGTGGGGTGTTTTTAATTTTTCATGAGATGGGTCCCACATGGGGCCCCACCTATTGTGTGTGGTCGTGTACATCAAGAATAATCCATGTTGAGCAAGTTGACTTGATGCAACAAACATCAAAGGTTCTTGTCTCAAGTCAATTTGATGGAGAATTTTACTCGGTCCAACGACTGTCTACGTCACCATTCGTAGCATACACATGACATGGATGCTTGTACCTTGTGGTGCAATTAATGTCAATTATAAAATATTAAGTCCCTGTTTGACACACATTCTTTAAAAATACATTCTTTCAAAACTCATTTTCAACTACACTTTCTTCAATAAAATAATAAGTCTATTTGTTTTGGATTAAAATTAGATTTTAATTTAAATCAAAGTCAAACAATCAATATTAATATCTTTTATGAGTCCTACAACTTTTCAACTACACATACTAAAAATCTACTTTTAATCCCCATCAAACACCCACAATATTTTATATCACATCAATAATTTTTCATTACTTTTTAATTTTTAACCACATATTTTCTATCATATTATTATTTAAAATACATTCTTTCCTCGATATATTCATCAAACACACCCTAAAGTTACATAAGCTTCATCTAGAATGGGTTGCAAAACTACAGGTGAAGGAATGCATTGGCTGCCAAAAAAAACCTTTTTTTTTTTGTCCAAGGACCAAAAAATGCTTGACAGTTGACACCCTGTGCTTTTGTAGTGTTATCTTCAACCGTGCATTTAGCTAAACTGTTAAGCGGTTGAATGTTAGTGTTAGAAGTACAAATAATATTGACCACGATAAAAGCAAACACTACTATGAATTAAACACTGAAGTAAGCATCAGATTGTGGGGGACAACAAGCCTCTTTCATGTTAACAGACTTGTGTGTGCTATTTTTGCATAATAAGGCTTAATTTAAACTCGACTGTTAATACAAATTAAAGTAGTTGCTTTCAACATACGATAAGAATAAAACTACAATCCTGAATGCGAAAAGATGCAGCACTGAAATACTACGGCTGCAAGAAAATGAGAGGAAATCAAGAAAAGATACATGATCTCTGTGCTTTTATTCTTGGTTTATTTGGGTTTCCAGGACCCAGAACAATTATGAGCATCATAATCAGGCAAGAAAAAGAAAACATTCTTGATCAGTAATTAGTACATCTGGAGAAGTCATGAAAGAAAATTCAGTAACATAAACTAAATTTGACATTAAGGTATCATCAAATAGGTAGCCAAGCAGTAGCAAACACAACATTGTGTCCTTTCCATGTAAGAACAACATCTTCTTCTTCCCTCTTTAGTCCCCAACCTGCTGCATGTTCATCTAGCATGCTTTTCACTTCTGTAATGGCTTCTTCACTAAAAGAAATTCCCCGAAAACTGGCATTTCTCATTCTTTGCGCCCATTTGCTCTTAGGTTCAAGCCTTTCAACTCTCTGCGGCCCTTCGTGAGCAATTACATTTTCGATCTTCCAACATATATCAGCTTCATACCATTGCCTCTGCTTGTTCCCCCGGGGCAGAAATGTGTCCAAAGTGTCAAAGGGTATCCATAGATAATTGTAGGCTGACCTTAATCTGTGCACTAGATTGTTTGATGTAAAGTCTGCATCTTCATCGACTAATATCACGATTGTTGGATCCAAACTTCGTAATGCCTCGAGGAACATTGATCGAAGGAAGGAATTACTCGAACAAGTTTCAATGGAAATTTGAGGTGAACTAGTGTTTTGAACCACTGGTTGTGTTTCGTCTGGTATGTAATGAAGCATCATATGTGAATTTATGACTAATGCCTCCCCATTTTCTCCATGTATCAGATGTTGCATCCTTAGTTGTTCTATTAAAGAAGAGAACCCGTTTGAAGCACTTGAAGGAATGACACTAAATTCCATCACTACATTACGAGACCTAGAGAAGTTGACTAATTTTGAACCTAATTCCTCGTAGGAAAGATCTAGCATAGGAGGGAATTCCTCTGTGTGTCCAGCCACTGTGAGTTTGACCAGTGGCACCGCCTCAAAACGGGTGGCTATGGCGTCTATCAGGGTTGGAATTTGCATGCAGTGTGTCAAACTTAAGTCAACTATATGAACCACTGAATACCCTTCAACAGCTTCTAATATGGCTGCATTTGCTGCAGTGTATCCGAACCGGTGCCACGGGGTTAAATCCACAAAACTAGCAAGTTCAATAATAGAGAATTTGTGGTTATTCATGGCTAGATTGGTGTGCACATTTGCCATGGTGGTGAGCAATTTACAGGTTCCACTTTTCGCAGCACGGGCGATGATGGCTCGAAGGAACCCACACGTTAGGCGCTGGTTTGAGTCACCATCTGGTGGGGCAATATTGTTTAGAACCCACAAAATTTGTTGTGCAAGAGTTGCATCGTTGGTTTCAATGGCGTTGGCGCAGTGGACTAACAATTGTTCCATGCAATTGGCATCCCCAAAACTCCCCAAAGATTTGGATGTGGGAAAACCAAGCCATGGCCGTGCACTATAAACTTGATTATTCATGTTATATTCAGGCTTGTAAATGAGAGATTTGGTGAGAGGGAGTGATGGTAGTAGGGTCTCAGTGAATCGCATCTTGAGATGATGGGTATGGTGGGGTGTGGTTCCAAGATGAACAAATAGATTTCAGACAGAAAATAAGAAAGGGACGAGACCAAAAGTGGTACCTGATTATTGGGAAACGATCCATAATTGAGCTTATGTAATAAATTTTTTTGCCGGAAAATTCTGGCAACAAATCAAAGAAATAGACTGTTCATCTTTTTCCTTAAAGATGCACTATTAATATTCTTTCTTTTCCCATTCACAGAAGAAAGGACTGGTTGGTTGAGATCAAAATTAGGCAAAAGAGACCCTTCTTTGAAGTCTGCAGATTTTTTCAGCATGTAGAAGAAATTTAAGAAAAAAGAAAGCAACTTTTCAAATATTTGTTTTGAGTATTCAGAGAGAAAGAGATGAGTAATATAGAGGGGTTGGATTTTGGTGGCTTGTGAGGTGGCCGGCCTGGAAATTTGTCTATTTGTGGGAGTTGGATTTTGTCATGCAATGGTAAAGAATGAAAGCAGTGGATCTTTGGCTTACTCTTAACTATTTGTGGGAGTTGGATTTTGTCGTGTAATGGTAAAGAATGAAAGCAGTAGATCTTTGGCTTACTCACGGGCTATCATACACTTATCATTCCATTCTATATATGCTAACTTTAACCTCCAAACTACATTGTTTTGTCTATATAACTAATCCTTATCAAGCTAGCCTTGATGGTGCTTGTCAAGAATTCGCGTTGAATTATTTATTTTTTCTTTTTTTAATTTATCACTCAAGCCTCAAGGTGATAACATGAGTGTCCTCAACTAAAATTTTAACGAACCCAGTTGACTTTTTTATGGATTTTATTAAAATCTAAATATTCCAAATAAGATTTTAATGAATTTGAATGGAATCCTTTAAAATATAGATATCAATAACTCGTGAATTATAAGTATATCATTAATAAAGGGATTTTAAAGGATTTAAATGAATTTCACGCTTAAAAATACACACGATAATTTCTTTTGAAATTTTCTATTTTTAATGAGATTTTTAAGGATGATGTGAAAATCTATTCAAATGGGCGAATTTATAATCTTTTAAAATACATTAAAATGTTATACTTATAATTGTTTAGAAGTAGTGAATTCCAAGAAATTTGTGATTAGAAAATAAGTAAAAATTATGGGTCATACAACAAAAGTACACATGACATTGCACAATATTGACAATAGATTTGAATTTTTTTCAAGATTCTATACCATATTATAGATGAACCATATGTACCTGTTTAAGGGTCTGTTTGGACCAGATTTTAATTTGATTTTAATTTAAGTTAAAGTCAAATAATCAATATCAACCACATCTTTCATAGGTTTCACATATTTTCAATCACACATTTCAAAAATTTCTATCACAATCCACTTAAAATCTGATTTTAATTTACCCCAAACACCCTCTAAATCTTTTTTCGACCATATGTCTCATTAATCTAGTACAAAAGAAAAAAAAAATGGCAAACGTATTGAATATCTTATCCAGTACTATTTCTTCATTCATATCCACCAGAAAGAAAGATCAAACCTGGCATGTAAGTGACGGAAGAGAATTGTGAAGATGACACACTGAAAATGGGTCCATACATCTTTTATTTCTTATTTGAAATTTCCTGAACGCTACACGTGAATACACCCACTTTCTTACCCTGGACATTATTGTTCTCCTTCTATTTGCCTCATACCCCCGCACCTCAAATAGACTACACGAACCATTTTATACGTACCTGCAACCACAGAATGAATAGCCGGGGTGTAACTTTCCATTTTCAAAGATAATGCTTAAATATTTTGCATGAAAATATGTGTATCTTCCATGAGGGAGTAGGATTGAATATGGCCTACGGTTCATGTCTTGCCACATTATATTTATTCGAAACCAATAAATCAAGTCGATAATAAAATAATTTTAGTACATGTTTGGACCAATTCACGATTAAGGTTCACATGTTTCATAATTATCTTCAGGTTTGTGAAGAATTAAACGTATATGGTAAGAAGAAAAGTAAAATTACATGAATTTTGATAATTAATTAAAATACACAACATGGCCACAAAAATTGTCTATATATCCAACCGCAGAAGTCAAAACAAACGTTAAATTATGTTCCATAAGACCTTTAGAAATTTAAGTTACCTCATTAGCCACCAAAAATTGAAAGACATTTGTCACATCATAAGAATAATTAACACTTAATTAATGGTGTTATTAGTATAATTATATGCTCTAAATCAGTCTGGAAGTTAGTTAACAGGCACAGGAATCCAGATTCGTCTTCAATTTCAAATTAATAAAAGTATAGTATAGTTTAAGCTCTTTTTTGGTACACATTAAAATTTTCATTTTCATTCTTTTATTCATTTTTCACCACACATTCTTTAATAAAATAATATTTTTCATCACATCAATAACTTTCCTTCTTTTTCAACCACACATTTTCTATCAATCGACTATTCCAGAATACATTCTTTCAAAATAATGTGACTCAACCATACCCTAAATTTTGAAAACAACCAATCCATATCATATGTTCAAGATTTTCTCTAACGTCTACAAGCTTATTCATCATAGAAGGATTTTTAATATTTCAAGAATATATAGTTTCATTAATAACGATCTTTAGGAATTAGGACAACATTTTATGAGACTGCACGATGGGTTGTTTTCCAATACAAGGATAACTTACTGTGACGATGTTTAGATATTTCGAAAATCCTCAATATATGTTGGGTAAATGTTCGGATCTTTTACAGATTGAAATAATTTTTATATTTATTTTATATTTTTTAAATTGTTCATCGTGCGTTGATATGATTACTAGTTTCCTCGAATAATTGACAAAGAATATTTACAAATAAGTAGCAATGAAACTGAAATACAAGATATTCGTTTTTTTTAATATTAAATTAAATTATCTCAATTAAAAGTTTAAATAATTAAAAATAAGAAATTTATTTTATTTGTACTAACATTTTTTTAACACTCAACTCAAAACTCAAGCTGACTCACTTTTGTCATTTGTAAAGTGTCAAACTTTAAAAAGAATAACATATAATTACATCTAGTTTTGGAAATCCAAAGAGTAGTAGAAGAATCTGAATGAAAGCAGAAAGTGAGAATCAAATAAGTCAAAAGAGTTAATTTAATTATAAGAATGCGATAATTTTAAGGAGGATAAGTTAAGGTACAAAAACTAGAGGACATACGTTGTAAAAATAAAAAACAGAGCATTATTTTTGGAATTTCTCGCTGAGGGAATTCTCTTGAATCCATGCAAATTTGGATTTTTGCATTTATTATTAAGACAAAACATAGAACAAAGTGCATTAGCATCAAAGTAAGGAGAATAACCACTTGCTTAAGATACCTAAAACAGAATAATTTTGTAAATTAATAATTAATTTAATTTATCCATAAAACAGCAGATAATTCAGTTATATAATGTAATTTATTTATTAATTAATAAAAGAAGAAAGAATTACCCAAATCATAAGGGAGCCAAAGGTATAGGGACACCTTTCTTCGAACATAGCAAAAAAAAAAGGGCATTTGCTTTAATTTTGGTGCAAAAGCTTGAATTGCAGATCGTGATAATTCAAGTTTAAGAAAAGCTAATGAGCTTATGGAATTCATCAAAGTATAATTCATATCACAGTTTCTATCTAAATATAAAGCAGATCCTTGTATGAGAATTGAAATTATTGTACTTTCCATTGTACATGATTAAATAAATTCTCGATAATGATATCACAGCAACTTTGTATTTATTAGAAGTTGTTTTGTATTTTGGAAAAATCAAAAGTTGATTGTTTAGTTTTTCCTTGAATCTAGCAATTTAGAAAATTATTTTTTGGAAAATAATTTTTTTTTTTTTTTTAATTAGGAATATATAGGGGGGTCCCCCCCCCCCCCCCCCATTTTTTTTTTCAAATTTTAGTCGTTTTTAATAAAAATTCTGGATCCACCTCTAACATCCTTTATAGGGTTATGCAAACCTCCCAACACGTACCCTGAACCTGGATTTAACATGGGAAGGCCATTTTGATTTTGCCCATATTATCAAAAATAATTACAGGAATGTCAAGTTCACACATAAACAGCATCGCTTATTTCTTAGGGACTATTTGGAGATGCCAACTTATACTAACAACCTTAACATTGGCTTAACCTAATCAACCTTATTCTACTACCTGCGGGATTAACAAAGAGTTTGCTCCCCTCTATTTCCCGCATCCTAACTTCACTTGCAAACAAACAATACGTCAAGTTTTGGCCTTCATTTTTAAATTTCATTTTTTTGTTCAAATTCACATTCGACTATCCATTTTATGGAACTCACAATTTTTATCAAATTCTTAACCACGTACTTCATTATTTTTTTTTTTATCAAAATCTACTTTTTATCCCAATCAAACAGGTGTAAGCATCTTTGTCCCCATGTTACCTTCCATTTTTTTGCTAATTTAAGACACAGGATCTCTAGGGTATAAGAAAAAAAGAAAGAACTTATGTGCTCTATTTCATTGAATAATTGATTAATTGAATTACAATGCTCTGCTGTAGGTTACATATAAATATAAGATTATATTCGTGTAAAAAGGAAAAAAAACATTTACATGTGCACAACAGCACAACAGAAAATACAGCTCAGCCAAAACAAAAGAAGCTTCTAGTTTCCCTAGCCAGGTAGGAGCTGATGATGTGTAGTGGATGTATCTTGTATGGAGCCACTTGTATCAGTATTGGTGAGCTGGCTTTCATCAGTAATTGTGAGCTGTGATACCCCCCCGCAAGATGGAGAGTAGAGATTAACTACTCCCATCTTGAGCAAATGAGAATTAGGGAGGTTAGAAGGTAAAGCCTTTGTGAGAAGGTCTGCAAGCTGAAGGTGAGTAGCGACGTGGGAAGTGGAAACGAAGCCATCAAGGATCTTATCTTGAATTAGATGACAATCTAACTCGATATGTTTAGTGCGTTCATGAAACACGGGGTTAGCTGCTATATGGAGAGCTGCTTGGTTATCGTAGAAAAGTTTGGCAGCCTGTGGGTGTGGTATATTAAAGTCTGTAAGGAGAAAACGAAGTCAAGTGAGTTCGGAGCATGTTGTTGCCATAGCTCTATACTCAGCCTCAGCGGAGGAGCGAGAAACCACTGATTGTTTCTTTGATTTCCAAGAGATAAGGGAATTCCCCAACATGACACAATAGCCGGATATTGAAAGCCTAGTATCTGGGCAAGAGGCCCAATCCGAATCACAATAAGCCAGAAGTTGAAGTGGAGAGTTAGCAGAAAGAAAAATGCCTTGTCCAGGAGTGGCTTTGATGTATCGCAGGATCTTATATATTGTAGCTAAATGGTCAGAAGTGGGGCTGGACATGAATTGACTGAGCGTATTAACAGCATAGCAAATGTCAGGGTGAGTTATAGTAAGATACAGTAGCCTCCCAATCAGTCGGCGATAAAGAGAAGCATCAGGTAAAATGGTGCCATTTTCCTTACTGAGCTTCAGATTTTGGTCCATGGGAACTCAAACGGGTTTGGAGCCTAAAGTCCCTGAATCAGCAAGTATGTCAAGGGCGTACTTACGTTGACAAATGTAGATGCCACGAGGAGAACGAGCTACTTCAATGCCAAGGAAGAAACGAAGAGGCCCCAGGTCTTTGATCTTGAATTGATCATTCAATAAAGTGTTTACATCAGCAATGGTATTCTGGGAATTACTGGCCACAAGGATGTCATCAACATACACTAGAAGTGCTGTGAAGGAACTATTAGAGGATTTGATGAAAAGGCTGTAATCCGATTTGGATTGAGAGAAACCAAAAGCCAGTAAGCATGAGGTAAGCTTGGCATACCATTGTCTAGATGCCTGTTTCAAACCATAGAGGCTTTTCAAGAGCTTGCAAACCTGATCAGGCCTGCCTTTAGTATACCCAGGTGGTTTCTTCATGTAAATGTCCTCCTTCAAATCACCATGGAGGAAGGCATTATTGACATCGAATTGGTGTAAATGCCAACCTCGAACTGCCGCAATGGAAAGAAGGCACCTGACAGTAACCATTTTTGCTACTGGGGATAAGGTTTCAGTGTAATCAATACCTTCTTGTTGGGTATAACCCTTGGCCACCAACCGAGCTTTTAAGCGTTCCACACTGCCATCTGAATTTCTTTTTACCTTATAAACATATTTGCAATCAATGGGTATCGTTCCAGGAGGTAGATCAGTGAGTGCCCAAGTATTGTTTTGTTCTAAGGCATGTAATTCAGCTTCCATGGCATTGCACCAGTCAGGATCTTTCACTGCTTGAGCATAGGTGGTAGGTTCAACAATGATTGAAATGGAAGAAGAGAAAGCCTTGAATGAAGGAGAGAAAAGATCATATGATAAATAATCATGTAATGGGAATGAGCAAGTGGAATGATTAGGAGATACCTGAACCTGTGAGTGAGATAGGGGAGTCAAGGTAGCCTGTTGACAGTGGAAATCCCGTAAGTAACTAAGAGCAGCCCTTGTTCTTGTGGACCTGCGTAGTTCAGGTTGAGGAGAATGAGGTGATGGGGAAGAGGCAATACTTTCAGGTGATGGGATTGGAGGTGAAGGTTGAGATGCCTGGGCTTGTTGATAATCAAAAAGGTCAGGAAGAGGATAGGTGAAGACCGGGGAAGAACTAGTGTTTTCTGAAGTAGAGTGAATGAGTTGTGGTGAAAGGAAAGGAAAGGTGTGCTCGTGAAAAATGACATTCCTAGAGACAAATGTAGTGTTGGTGGTAAGATCGAGAAGTTTGTAACCTTTAACTCCAAAAGGATAGCCTAAGAAAATGCATTGTCTACCCCTAGGATCAAACTTCTTGCGGCTGTGGGTAATGGTAGTGGCATAACAAAGGCATCCAAAAATTCGAAGATGATTGTAAGTAGGTTTAACAGAAAATAAGATTTCATATGGTGATTTATTGTCAAGAAGAGGTGTGGGAGTTCTATTAATGAGATATACAGCAGTAAGGATGCAATCATTCCAAAAATGAAGGGGCAAACCAGATTGGAAACGTAAGGATCTAGCCACATTTAGAATATGTTGGTGTTTCCTTTCAACTATTCCATTTTGTTGGGGAGTCTCCACGCATGATCTTTGGTGGATAATGCCCTTTTTGTTAAAGAATTCTATCATTTGGAACTCAGTACCATTGTTACTTCGAAGAGTCTTGATTTTAGTGGCAAATTGGGTTTCAATAAGATTGTAAAAGGATTTAATACACCTTCTAGTTTCAGACTTAGTTTGGATAAGATAAACCCAAGTAGCTCGTGAAAAATCATCTACTATGGTCAAGAAATAACGGGTTCCATCATAGGCAGGGGTTGAACAAGGCCCCCAAAGGTCACAATGTATCAAGTCAAACATGGCAAGTGACTTATGGTGGCTAACAGGGAATGGGAGCTTTTGTTGCTTAGCAATAGGACAAATAGAACAAGGAACATTTATATTAGCATTTAAACTGTCTTTTACAACATGATCATCAATTAAAGCTAGTCTAGAACGTGAAAGGTGACCAAGGCGACAATGCCAAAGGTCAGATGTATAACTTTCTGCTGCAACTGAAGCAGAAACAAATGAAAAAGGAGGATTCAAAGAAGACAAAGTTGCTGTAAAGGCATTTTGAGGTACTTCCATTGTCACTAGATGATAGAGGCCATTCTTGAGCTCACCCATCCCAATCGTGGTCCAGGTGGAAAGGTCCTGGATAAAGCAACAGTTTGACAAGAAAATTAAGCAGCAAGTTAGTGAATCTGTGAGCCTCTTAACAGAAAGCAAATTGAAGGAAAATGTTGGTACACATAAAACATTAGTAAGGAGTATGTTTTTTGTTACTTGCACATTACCCAAATGAGTGACAGGAATATAATTGCCATTAGGTAATTTAACTGAATATGAGACTTCTGAAATCATGGAACAAAAGTGAGAAGTGCTGCAGATCATGTGATCTGTAGCACCTGAGTCAATTATCCAAAGTTTATTAGGGAAGGACATAGATTTTTGGCTAAAAGAAGAGAAACAGTGAGGTATACCAGAAATTTTAGAAGCCTTAGGCTCGGAAGGGACAGCGTGATGGATGACCTATGCATGATTTACAGAGGGACCAGCAGTGAAGAGATCCTTGTGCTGAAGCAGGGACATTAGTTGCTGATATTGATCCTTAGTGAAGCTCATTTTGTCCTCACAGCTTTCCTGTGTATCATCTGATGAATTGACCTGGTTAGCACATGGCCTGGTGTCCTTTCCTTTGAACAACCTATGTCCTGGAGGGTAGCCGTGTATCTTAAAACACTTGTCAATGGTATGACCAGTTAGATTGCAGTAAGTGCAGAGAGGGGTTGGTGCATTGCCCATCTTGAAACAATTGGTAAGAGAATGTCCCTGTATTTTGCAATGACTACAATATGGCCTCTCCTTTCTTCCATTCAAGAGGGGCTTAGAAGTAGGTTTGTAATTAGAATAGGTAGCTTTGGTCATCAAGGCCATAGTCTCAGGATTTGGGAAGGCAGAAATAATGTTGTGCTATTGTTCTTGCTGCTGAATGAGGGAAAAAACCTTGTTGATCTGAGGGATTGGGTCAAGCAGCATTATCTGGTCTCTAGTGTTTGCATATTTATCGTTCAAACCTATAAGGAATTGAATGACATTATCCCTTTGATGTCTCTCAGCAATAACAGTTAATTTTCCACAGGTGCAAGGTGGTATGGGATCATAGATAGCAAGTTCATCCGAAAGAGTTTTGAGTTTTCCAAAATAAATACTCACAGATTCATTTTCTTGTCGCAGGCTTGCTAGATTTCTTTTCAATTGGAAAATTCGAGGCCCATTTTGTTGGGTGAAGCGGAGTTGAAGTTCATTCCATACTTCCTGTGCATCATCTACAAAAGAAACACTGGATTTCACCGCAGGACTGATGGAGTTCTGTATCCAAGAGACAACCATGTCATTGCACCTCTCCCAAGCATCCAGTAAAGAGTCTTCAGGATCAGTCGACCGATGAAGGTTTCCATCGATAAATCCAAGCTTATTCCTCGCTCGAAGAGCTCGAAGCATAGCCCGTGATCATGTGACATAATTATCAGAAGTTAACAAATCTGTAACTAATATGATAGTGGTGCTATCCCCATGATCAACCCGGTAAGGATTGTTGGGGTCAGTGAAATTGAGGAAGGAAGAATTTGAGTTTGATTTTGGTACAGTAGAATTCAAGTCAGCAGAAGCCATAGCTTGCGAATCTGTTGGTTGTTCTTCCATGGAAATGAAATGGGAAGAAACACGAAAAAAAAAAAAAAAAAAAAAAAAAATTAAAATTTTGGGGGGGNTCAAGTCAGCAGAAGCCATAGCTTGCGAATCTGTTGGTTGTTCTTCCATGGAAATGAAATGGGAAGAAACACGAAAAAAAAAAAAAAAAAAAAAAAATTGAGCCTAGGGCTCTGATACCATATAAGAAAAGAAGAAAGAACTTCTGTGCTCTATTTCATTGAATAATTGATTAATTGAATTACAATGCTCTGTTGTAGGTTACATATAAATATAAGATTCTATCCGTGTAAAAAGGAAAAAAAGCATTTACATGTGCACAACAGCACAATAGAAAATACAGCTCAGCCAAAACAAAAGAAGCTTCTAGTATCCCTAGCCAGGTAGGAGCTGATGATGTGTAGTGGATGTATCTTGTATGGAGCCACTTGTATCAGTATTGGTGAGTTGGCTTTCATCAGTAATTGTGAGCTGTGATAAAGGGTGACATCCATTCTCCTTGGCTTGGGAACTTTCTTCCTTTCCATGAGCCTCGGGACCTAAATTCTCCATTCTTAAATAGAAAAATGAAAATATTGAAAAAGGTCAAAACTCAGGCACGATCGAAAGAAATATTGTAAATAAAATGGGTGAAGCCTCATACCCCCGTCGCACAAAGATAAGCTTACTTTTATTTTCACATAGATTAAGAAAACTTAATTAATATAATTAGAACTATAAATTTTACTTAGGGTGCGTTTGATTGCGAGTATGAAATTTATATGAATAAAATAAATTCTAAGCAATTTAGTTGCCTAGAACTTATTTATATGAAAATTATTAATTGTGTTTAATTGATTTAGTTTTCAACCTTGAAAATATTATATTTGTCCATTTTCTATTAATGAGTAGATGAGAGAGGTGAAATAGATAAGAGAGAGAAAAAGAGAGAATGGATTCCCTGAAAAATAAAATCCTACTCCCCTAAAAAAAATATTTTCATTTTTTAATTTTAAGAAAAT
>CAIGRQ010048811.1:0-18547 GCA_903798375.1 Fraxinus sp. D2006-0159
CCCCTCCAATTTTGAAGGGGCTTGAATTTGTTAATTTCAGTTTCAATTAGAAATTTAGAACAAAGAAGTTCCTTAATTTTGCTCAATGACCATTTTTGAAAGTAACTGAAAGTTGGGTGACCGTTTGTAAAAGTTTCGAACTTCAGTGACCATTTGTGAAATTAACCCTTTAAAATTTGGTATACAAATCCATCTTTATAACAAAATGATATGGGTAAAATTTATTATATTATTGGTAGAAAATGGTAAAATTTCATTGTTCAATAAAAATAATTAATAATATATTTAATAGGAATTTGATCCAGTGAAATCATTAAAATCCATTGACCCACTGCATTGGTTGATCAATGTCCGGGTCAAGTCTCGCTACCAAGATTCAAACAATTTTTTGTTAAATGTAATCCACAGTAACAATAGTTGCACGCCTTTGTTTACTACGCATTCATTTCAAAAGAATCGAAGATAATTGCTTCTTAATGCAGGGACATAACAGGTAACCGAAACCCAGATCAATGTATTCCTAATGAAAGGATTTGGATTCAAATCAAGAAAATATGTAACATAAATTTTTATTTATTTATTTTTGCCTTCCTTCTTAATGTTTTCGCAAAAAGTAACAAAATAAACAAAATCATACGCTTAATATCTGTTAATTTACAAGGCAATAAGAATTAAGATATTAACCAAAAAAACTGCCCTACCCTCAGGACATGTAACGAAGAAGGGGGGCATTAAACAAAAATCATAACACAGTAATTTAGTTAACTATTAATGGCTTATGCGCGTTCACCACGGATACGCCTAGCAAGCTGAATGTCCTTGGGCATAATGGTAACCCTCTTGGCATGAATTGCGCACAAATTGGTGTCCTCGAAGAGACCCACAAGGTAAGCCTCTGCAGCCTCCTGAAGTGCGAGCACGGCATGACTCTGGAACCGCAAATCAGTCTTGAAATCTTGTGCAATTTCACGCACCAGTCGCTGGAAGGGAAGCTTGCGGATCAGAAGCTCTGTACTCTTCTGGTACTTGCGGATTTCACTGTTCGAATAAAAAACAATAATCAGACTTTTAAGATTTTTTCGATTAATCTTCGAAGCGATATAATTTTAAAATGTATCCAATAAATAAAGTTGGGGATTAGGGATTTTACCGAAGAGCGACGGTTCCGGGGCGGTAACGGTGGGGCTTCTTGACTCCACCGGTTGTTGGGGCTGACTTCCTTGCCGCCTTCAAATTCAGAAAAACAAATAATAAACAAAAATCAGTAATTAATTTTGAACTATAAAACAACTTAGTAAACCCTAGATTTCTCTATCATGTCAATTAAAATATCAAAATCTATTCAAGAGAAGGCAAAAATGTACATACCTTGGTGGCAAGTTGCTTCCTGGGGGCCTTACCACCGGTGGATTTACGAGCGGTTTGCTTGGTACGAGCCATCGCTTCTTAAATCAATCAATAAAATTCACTGAAACTATTTTAAGATCAACGTCAGATCTATGAACAATTTTACAAAAACCAAACCAGGAAAAAAAAAGGAGGTAATTACCAAGAGAGAAATTATGAGAACAAACTCAAATGACAGAAATTGGATGCTGCAAGTACAATAAAATGAATATTGAGAAATATATATATATATGGTGGGCTATTAGGGTTAGGTCGGTTTTGACGTGAAGTTTTAAGTTTTGAACCTCAACGGCTTTTAAGAGAGAGAAAAGTAAAATGTCTGTATCCGTGTGCTCGCTTTGGCGGCTTGTTATTGGTTGGATGTAGAATGGGACGATTATCAGCCGTTGATTTTTTCTCTCTCGGATCGTGAACGGGTTTGTGTTTCTTTTGTGTCTACAAGTTTGAAGAACTTACTCGCCCGAGTCTGTTACGAGTCACGTGCGAGTTGTGCGTTTGTATCGAATTTTCAATGCATTACACAAATCATTTGTATACCACTTGCCATAACTCATAAGTATTCACGCTTTTGCCATGGACCAAACATGCAATTAAAAGTGCCGCTTTCTACTGCCGGGAGATCAGGAACTACCAGGAAAACGGTCCCACGTCAGCATTTGGCAGGGGGTAGAAATTTGGTTCTGTAGATGGAGAGCAATGGGAAGAAAGGCTACGGGTGGGCAATTTCTGCTGGAGTCAACGCTGCTTTGGCTGCCATTTCCGCCAAATTCTTCTCGTCCCAGGTAACTTACATAATCTCTGATCAGTAACTCAAAACCCTAAAAATCTTAAATTGAAATACTGTGGCCACATAATTATACGGTACATTTAGAAATACCACCTGGTTACGCTGCGATGTATTCACATTGGACTGGATGAACGATGAATTGTGTCATTAGGTGGTAGTATTATAGGAGTATTGCAGTCACAAAACCATTTTGATACAAGAGAATTGAACCAAACCTAGAGGGGGGAATCACTATCCAGTCGAATTCTTCTACTTTTGGGAAAATCGTTGGTGGTACAAATCAAGGCACCTTTTCATTCTGTTATAAATATATGTTTAATAGCAGTTTAATATCAGCTGTGATAATAAGGAAATATGCTATGTATAATGTGGCTGCCTCTACAACCTCTATTGTACTCTACAGTCGTGTATTCTCTGGTTGATTTTGGGTGTTACTGCATTTGAAAAATTAATATATGTAGTCCAAATTGCAAGCAATGGTGCCATTGCTAGTCTGACTTTCCTTCTTCCCCATACCTGGTTTATTTGTGTTGTGTCAATTGGCTGCTTTCAGTTATGTTTAATGTGGGCATTGCTAGATTTATGGTCGATGCAAATATGCATTCTCTGGCTATTTGTGACATGCAGAGATGAATTGAAGACTATATTGTGGAGAATTGTGACTCAATTGGCAACTAACTTTTGTATTTTCTATAAAAAAATGTTTATACACCATGCTCCGATGGTTGTGCTCCATGAGTCATGTCCCTACAAATGGTTGCTTCCGTTTGAAATGGAATAATCTCAAATAAGTTATAACATACATCTTTTGTAGCATGGGTGCATGACCAGTTGCCAATGTAAAATCGCTACGACTCAAATTAGATGACAGGTGAAACTGGCTCGGTCTATCTTTTGAATTGATTATGCTATGGCTTTCACAATTTTATATAATCAACACATTCTTCAGTAGCAGATGCATTATTATCTATATGATTTTCTAGCATATGCTAGCAGCAACTACATGACTGAATAATTTTACTGTGACTGGCGCAATTGCCTTCAATAAATATCACAAGGAAATGCTCTATGATTTTTCTTGTATGAACATAATGAAAACTTATATGCAGATTCTGCCCCTGTTTGACACCCATTTTATGAGGTTGAGAAATTTTGGAATAGTAATTGATGAGAAAATGTGTGGTGAAAAAGTGATAAAAAGTTTTAGATTTGTGTGTAATATTATTTTATTTGGAGAATGTGTGGTTGAAATGAAAAATGAGAAAAAAATGAGAATGAGAATAGAATGGGTGCCAAACAAGGACTCTTTCTCTAGTTGTATTAATAACTGCATACATAATATTTGGGTTCCTGCAGTCTCCATATGCATAAATCACCTTGATGAACCATTGTTCCTTCTCAAAATGCCTGCGATTCATTGAACTGGTACTTTTACAAAAGTGGTGTGATCCCTCACTGACACATTTACTTCTTGTTGACAGCTTAAGTATGGACTTGTAATATTTTTCAATGTTATAATGTGGGGATGCTATGTTAATAGCATGAAGGCTCTTTCATCTTTACAAGCTACAGTGACAAACTTTGCTACCAACTTCCTCTCTTCTGGACTTGCTGGATTCTTCCTCTTTGAGGAGGCACTACCCGCTAAGGTAATATATTTGATAATTTCAAGAACCTTTCCCTAGCTAGTACTCATGTTATTTGCAAGTTGTACGTGCTTAAAAAGTTGACAGACCCTTGGTGCTGTTTCTTCTTAAAAATTGAGATGGCATCTCATACTGATAACTTTTATGAACTAGCAATGCTTCTTTTCTACTACGTATCTTGTAACCATGGGACTGTGAGTTCCAAGGGATTAGATGGATCATTTTGTAGTAACCTTTGCTCTTGAAACAAAAGGCCAAGTTCAAAGAAGAAGAGAAAACAAGGTGACGATTTAAAACTACTCAAGTTTCTGCGAAGGCCACCATGTCAATTTGGTTGGCATGTTGATGTAGGATTAATGAAATTCAAGTCAATAAACAGTAAGAGAAAAGAACCAGAGTAAGAAGAAGCAAGAAGAAGAAGAGGGGACGGGGAGGAAGAGGGGAGAAAACGGGCTGCAAACCACTCTTTAATTAATCATATTCATCAACTGTCTAAATCATATAGCCCGTTTGATTCGGATTAAAATCCAATTAAAATTTAAAATATAGCCGTTATTGGATCGCACACGTCTAATAAAAGTCAACAATAACGGCTAGTTTTTCAATTTTAATCTCTCCCAAACGGGCTCATAATGTCCAAAACTATATAAATAGTAAAAATTTAGCTAAGTGAAGGGTTTGGGTCAACCCACTACTATAAGTCCAATAATAATAAAAACATAATTAATAAAAAATCAACAATAACATAAATCGTGATATCTGCATTATGTATCAAAATACTCCAGCATACTTAGGTATGCAATCAATGGCCAGTTCAGTTGGTCAAACCTAGAGAGGTTGTTTTCCACCTGATGATCTATTAACCTTTGAGGCATAACCAAGACGGGTGGCTTTGTTACAAGGAAAACATAACAGAGGATTTGGTATCAGCGATCTATGTATGAATCAGATTACAAGATTATATGCCGTATCCATTTTTAATGCCTAATATATATTTATGAATCCTTTGTCAAGAGAAAACTGACACTTACCATTGCCTTTATATGCTATACCCGTTGGATTTGTCTTCTTTTGGACAAAAAGGGAACAGACAATCTGTGATATATTTCCAGTTGCAACTTATGTCAAATTAAGCACGTGTTATGTCTGTAAAGTTAAGAAACCAAATTTGAATTCCTTATGGAACAAATGATAGAAATCTCATGCTTGCTTAGTCTTAATTCAATGAGCAATCTTATTAGTTGCTTTTTCTGAATATAACATTGTTTTTACAGTGGTTTGCAGGTGCCATGCTTATTGTAATTGGTGTAATCGTTCTAAGCAAGTCAAGTATCGAGAAAAAAACACATTCGGGTTAGATGTTGCTTTGAAGTTCGGCATTTGCTTACACCTCCATTTGTCGACCGTGAGAATTCTTTCGAAATGGAGTCAAAAGTGCTGCCTTAATCGATTCCAGCTGATAAGAGTACTTGCAATGGAATTTTGCTTTTTTGTACATTGCGCAGAATTTTGTACAACGGATGAAGATCATTTCCGGGAAGGTATTTTGCCGAGGGATGATGAAATGTTCTGATCTTTCTTTTAGATGCATTCATATATAAATAACAGTCTACTTGTTATTTAAACATTGATGATTATTCAGTATTTTGTTCATTGCTGATGTCAATGTCAAACATTGTTTGAGCAAGAATTTCCTATGTTTTTTTTTCTCCACATGCAATTCAAAAATTTGAAGGCTGTTGTGTGCATGCCAAAAAGGATAGCAAAAAAATATTCGTGCAGTCGACTCAAAAACTTTTTGTAATTAACGTTTCTGTTATGATTGATGTTGTTTTGTAGGGTTTTTTTTATCTTCTCACAGAATCTCTTACAAAATATAAATCGACTTTAGTCTTTGTGTAATGTTTCTTTATGAGATGGCAACATCGTGGAAAAAAAAAAAGAATAAAATGCCAAAGATGAAATCACCCATACATTTTATAGATAGGATCAAAATAAAGTATTTATTCTTGGAATTGTATTCACAATGTGTAGAACAATAAGTCAACTTTATCAACTTAAAAGTTAAACTCAAGTCTTGAAAAGGGAATCCAACAATAAGAAGAATCAAGTGTGAGATGAAAATCAAAAATAAGAAAAATGTGCAAAGATTCTGGTCAAGTCTTGCTTTTCATCTCAACTCTTTAAACTAGTTTTTTGATAATATACCTCTTTGAAAGTTCATTTCCATCCACGTATTTTGATTTTCATTTTTCGTAAAATTCATTTCCATCCACGTATTTTTTCAGGAAACTAATTTTATATGCAAATTATTATTTTTACTTTTTAATTACACAATATACAAATAAATCATTTTTCACAAAATTAATTCTCAAAAATTTCCTACCAAAAAAATGTGGAGTTGATTTTTAAGGCAAATTTTGTCAGTAGGAAAAGTTATTTGGAATTGGAAATAGTATGAGATTACGGAGAAGAAGAAGAAAATCACCATCGAACTGAGGAAGGACAAGTTACAGAATGGTGGTCCAACATCCTAGCACGAATCCCAAAAAAAATAAAATTTATTAGACCGGTGAAGACAAGAGCTTCATCTTCACTTCCTCACCCACCTGTCAATTTTGCATCCCCCACAACCCCATTATCACTCGTATGTTAAATTCTGTAATAATTAATTCAGAAGAAACCAAAATACTCCCTGTTGTTGTAATTATAAGAAATTTATTTTTCAAAAGAACCTTAAAAAGGAAAAATTTCTAGGGTGCCTCTTGACTTTCAATATTCATTCTTGTATCACAGATATTGTGTTTCATTTCATACCACTTTTGGTTCGCAGTGAGTTCTTCATTTCTCATTCAACTTCTCTTGAAATTCCACTCATGATCATTTTTATTTTATTTTCTGTTCATTTAATATGCAATCTTGCTGTCCATAACTGAACCTTGAGTTATTGCTTTGAAAGAGGATGTGTTTTTACAGGTTCTATGCGGTGGTCTAGACTCTGGGCATTTTTGTGTTGAATTTTGGTGTGGTTTGACTTGCTGTAAGCTTGCTTTGATGAATTGGGGATTTTGACATTATGGGTCTTATTTAACTCTGCTAAACTATTACTGAAGTGGAATTTCTTGTTTGATTTCATCTCATGGGTGTTCTTTAAATTCCGTTTCATGTTTATGTGATTAGTTTCTTTGGAATTTTTGGTGAGTATTCTTTCACTGAGATTGAAATTGAGTCTGTTTGATGAGGTATAATTTTGCATAAACTTGAATGTTTGCTGTACGCAGCTACTGCAATTGTTTCTTAATTGAGTCTTGATGTTAATAAATGAGAAAGATATTATTTGCAATCCTTCTATGCAGTTATGAAGCTTGTTTTGAATCTAGTTGAGGGCTCTCTTAAGGGTTCATAGCTCAAAATGAAAATCTATTCCTCAGTTGCATGTTTACCCTAAAAAATTAAAACTCTATTCTTTAAAGTGTAAACACTAATGATGCATTTGGTGGGGAAGATTGAATAGCATGAGACACTATTAAAGAAGATAAAAATTTCTATTTTGCTCTAAATATATTCGAACGCATCTAGTACTACATGAAAAACATGCTCGATAAGTGATGATCACCTACCTGGAATTTGGCAATGAAAGGTTTTCCATGCCCGTCCCAGTAATTTGTCTACATATACACAAGATGCTTCAAAGAAAAATGTGTGTTTAAATGAAATTGACTCCAGTTGCTCCTTCTCAAGTCCTGAATAATTTGTTTGAATTTTCTTTGTTAAACAGCTAACTATTACTATTAGTAGTAAGTATACAACGATTCCAATACAATAAAGGTTTCAGAAGTGCTTTACGTGTCAGATGTCTTTTCTTAAATTTTTAGAGCATTCTGTCGTGTGGCATTAGGGATTTAAACTGAAACACAGAGATTTTTGGGGAATGACTTAGAATTTTATAAATTCCAAAGTAATGACCGAGAACCAGTACTCTGTATTATGGTCTGCTATCGTGATTAGTTATAGCCAGTTATGCATATTGTTTCATAAAACTGAAAGTTACCAGGTTTTAAATCGAGTCAAATTCAAATTTCTCTTTGAAATTTGTTTTCTGTAGTGATTTAGCTTCATCCGGATCTTATTCCTCTAAAACGATTTGCTATAATTGACATTATAATAACAGGATTTGGTGGAGGCATCTCTCATTTACAATTCAGGTTTGAGATTAAAGTGTAATGTATTCTCTGGCTATCCCGTATCAGAAATCTTCAAAATATTATACCTTTTTGTTACCCACCTTGAGCTCAATTCGGCCTCAGTGAGTGTACCCTCAGTTTTTCATCCACTTGTCAGCCAGTATATGCACAAGAAGTAACGTGTGGGTGTAGTTTAGTTTTGGGACTGCAAGAATGTTTGAATTCTCCTTTCCCTACAGTTTACTGTAAAAAATTTGTTCGTTTATGCGATTTGGAAGCTATTCTTCTGCAGTTACAAGTCTTCTCCTTGCTATGTGTCAAATATCTCTTGCATATATTTTGACGGACTTCTACATGTGTATGTGCTAATGGCTTTATTTCTTGCATGAGCTCGCCACAGTTTGCTTCAGTTAGATAATGGCCATTGTTGACTGCGAGGCTTTCGATTATGCAGTCTTGAACGAACGAATTTTTAGATTTTTTTGGGCAGCCGAATCCATGCTGCATAATTTTCAACAGCTCAAGTTCTAATTTTCCCTTCATATGTTTTTAACTAAAGCATGCCGGTTTTGATGCAAGCTTTATCTTTTAGTGCATGCTTGGTACGGAGAGAGAGAATATAGATAGTAGAATTATCAAGATATTAGCTTCTTCTTTTCTTCTTTCGTACTACCGAACATGCTAGTGGTGTAAAAGTTCTGATAGATAAATTGCTCATGCATTAGTAGTTCTTGTAGCATAAAATTACTCTTCAAAAGACGGCTGTCAATACTAGATATCCTTCTGCTTGTGATGAACTGAATGTATTTCTTTTGATCTTTTTATTGGTAAAATATTACGGATTTCCCTAGAATTATTATAAAATGAAAACTAGTCTGAGAATTTATTTTGCATTGAAATACGGTTACAGGC
This sequence comes from Fraxinus sp. D2006-0159, assembly GCA_903798375.1. Taxonomy (NCBI): domain Eukaryota; kingdom Viridiplantae; phylum Streptophyta; class Magnoliopsida; order Lamiales; family Oleaceae; genus Fraxinus; species Fraxinus sp. D2006-0159. Next base: position 8,937 of record CAIGRQ010048811.1, read on the forward strand.
CAGGTTTTCTGTGGTGTGGACTTCCTCAACTTCTGTTTTGCATAGAGGGGAGTCGAAAGTTAATCTTCATATTTGCCACTAGTTTCTACTTCAGATCTGGGATGGATGATAGTGGACATCGCGAAAATGGAAGGAATAAACCACCTCAGGGTCAGGTAGCTGCAACTAATCCCTGCACATAATGACAATAATTGAGTACCTTTTAGATAACAAAGCATGTTTGGGAAATTTTTATAAATAGTTTAAATTCTAAGTAGACAGAAATGAGTGATGGATAAGTAGGTAATACTTGCTGTTTGGGTCCCTCGAAATGTGTGAATAAGAAAGTGGCTTGAGTGTTTATAAACAATTTATAAACATGAGCCAAACATAGGCTAATATGATATATCACATTAAACTTGTGCGCTAATGAATCATAATTAAATGCTTTATTTCAGTGGTTTATGCAGCATCAACCATCGATGAAACAGATAATGGGCATTATGGCTGAAAGGGATGCTGCAATCCAAGAAAGAAATTTGGCCCTTTCTGAAAAAAAGGCTGCTCTTGCCGAGCGAGATGTAGCTATCCTACAGCGAGATTCTGCAATAGTGGAACGTAATAATGCCCTAATGGAAAGAGACAATGCTATTGCTACTCTTCAATATCGTGAAAACGCCATGAATAGTGGCAATGTGTCACAATGTCCATCCGGATGCCAAATTTCACGTGGGATGAAACACATACCCCATCTTCAGCAGCACATACACAATCAGTCCCACTCCCACATGGGTGAAACTCCATATGATTCCAGGGATACACACATAAATGATACCATTCCATCCCCAATAGCTCCCGAGCCTACAAAGTCCCGTCGTACAAAACGTACAAATGAGGCAAAGGCAGTAACATCTACTAGGAAGACTACAAAATCATCGAAGAAAGTAAAACAGGAAAGTGAGGACGTTGACAGAACATTGTTTAGAAAGTCACAAGAAGGTAAGAGTGGACCCAATATTGGTGTCAGCAGTGACGACCTTAATAGGCAACTCGGAGAGGAAAAGCCAGAATGGAAGGGTCAGGACCTTGGACTGAACCAGGTTGCATTTGACGAGTCGACCATGCCAGTACCCGTCTGCTCTTGCACTGGAGTTTTGAGGCCGTGCTACAAATGGGGTAATGGAGGTTGGCAATCTTCATGTTGCACAATGAATTTGTCAATGTATCCACTGCCAGCGGTGCCTAACAAGCGACACGCTCGAGTTGGTGGTCGGAAAATGAGTGGAAGTGCATTTAACAAGCTGCTCAGCCGTCTTGCTGCAGAAGGTCACGATCTCTCAAATCCAGTTGATCTTAAGGACCATTGGGCAAAACATGGGACAAACCGCTATATAACCATCAAATAAGTAGAGGACTGTAGGAGAGTATACCTGCAGGAAAGTAATTCAAGGAAAACACTGATGCCTGATGCCCGATTCTTGATTATAGTATGTTTAGTGTTTACAATGGAATGAAGGATTCAATTTGCCAAGGTTAATGCTCATCATTTTCCATTTATATTATAAACGCATAAATATTGGTTCAGCCGCAAGAGAAGTGCATTTATTGGTTTCAGTGGGCAATAGATGGCGAACTTGTATCTTTTGTGCATGTATCTGGAGATTTATGTTATAGTTATCGCGAATGGAATTCATCCATGTTTGGCATATTATTGTGTCTGTATTGAACTTATAGTTTAAAAAAAAAAAACTATATTTGACATTTTTGTCGTGTACAGTTTTTTCTTGGTAGAGTGGATTTAACTACTTAAACATGGCTGACTCGGTTTAGGGCATGTTTGGAATTGCTTTTGAGTTATTATTATCTGCGATTGTGTAGATAAAAAAGTATATTTGTACTTGAATTATAATTTAAAATTTGGCAAGCATGGTGCACTTTCATCACCCAATTAAAATTATATCATCGTCGACCTAATAACACACGAGACCTTGTCCTGCTTGATTTTGTTAAAAGTGACATTTTTAATAAAAAAAAAAAGGAGGATGTTGGGCTGCCAAATTCACCACCCCCCCCCTATGGCTGGGTCAGGGCCTAGCCAGGGTCTGGTAAAATGACCCTGGCAGAATGGCTTTACCCAAAAAAAAATATGAAATGTATGGTGAAAGTTGACAAAAATTCTGGATTTCTTGAAATATATGATTAAAATTATTATTCACAACTTTTTTTGTTGGTTTAATAACAGAAAACTCTGTGAGAAAAGCCCCTACTTATTGGAAATAACAAAAATGGTTTCTTGTTTGAAATATTTTGTGCAGAATACTCCCCTACCGTCATGTCATCAATTGTAGGACTGAACATGGTCTGGTTTGGTTTGGTTCTTTTCATAACCGAATCGACCCAAAATTTTCGGGTATTTAATAAATGGAACCGTCGGGTCTAAATATAATTATGGAACCATTCGAGTTCGGTTCGATTCGATTCCGTACCATAATTAAATATTTTAACATTTACAACAACACTACATAAATATAACTAATAACATGTTCATTCGTAACTATTACAAATTAACGTAGCTCAATTTCAAAACATATAAATAACAAGCTGTCGAATAAGATTAATTCAATATATACAAATACCAATAAATAAATATTAATAAATTGAGCCAGAAAATTCAAACAAAAAACTAAATGAATTTTGCTACTTGTCCCTTTCGCCTCACCTGATCGTTGACACGGTGACGTGGAAAGAGGCAAAAAATTCAAAATTCAAAAGACTCAAAATTCTTGCTGGGCCGGGTCTTCAATAAACACTGGTATGCAAGCCCAAATGGCTAAAGTATATGAAATCACGAGATCCCATCACACTAAATATTGGAGCTTACTGCCAAAGATTGAAACTTACCGCCAAGAAGTATTCGTCGGCCTAGAGCAAGATAAAGACACAGGTCGTAGTCGCCGGCCGAGAGCAAGATAAAGACACAGGTCGTAGTCGCCGACGAAGAAACAGTCGTTGTTCATTGATTTGAGTAGATAGCGGAAAAAGGTATTCTTGTTACCTTCGTGTTCTGTGAAACTAAAATTAGGGGAAATCTTAAATGTTGTGCCCATTTTTCATACTTTTCTTATTTTGTGAAGTAAATTAGTTGAAAATGCAGGAATTTGATGCCTGTGAAATTAGGGGAAAGCTACTGGAATTTGATGCCTGTGAAATTAGTTCAACAATTAAAGTTAATTAATTTTTACAATTTACCATCCATTCTCTTGACAAAAATCTGAAATGTCTCTTAACAGAACATATTTAATTTAACGATTTCTACAATGAATTATCTGTTGCAAAGATGTTGATTTTTAGAGTGATATTGAAATAGTTGAATTAGGTGAAAGAGTAAATGTGTTGAGCTGAACATTGAAGCTTTTTCCTAATTTTTTTTTTCCTTTACTGAATGGGGGAAATTCACCTTGCAATTGATGTATTTATTGCAGGCAAACAAATATCGGAAGAGGTGGATGACGTCGTTCTATTAGAGTGGGAAAATGACAACATTTTGGACAGCGCAAATAACGTGGATGTTGGAATTGTAGGAGTAGACTGTGTGATTGTACCCGAGGTGGGTATGAAGTTCAACGAGGAAAAGGAAATATATGATTTTTACAAAAGATATGTGTACGATGTAGGATTTCCAGTTAGAAAAAGAAATTCACAAAAGTTATAACTCCGCAATCGTAGAGGCAGGGGGGTATGAGAACATGACTTGCGTGGAAAAAGATTGTCGAAATTATGTTGAACAAGTGAGGCGGTTAAGACTTGGAGAAGGAGATGCCGCAGCAATACAAGCCTATTTTTCGAACATGCAAGCAAAGTGCTCAGGCTTTTACTTTAGTATGGATTTAGACTCAGAGTTACGGCTGAAACATATTTTTTGGGCAGACAATAGAAGTAGGCAAGCATATAAAGAGTTCGGCGATGTTGTNTTTTCGAACATGCAAGCAAAGTGCTCAGGCTTTTACTTTAGTATGGATTTAGACTCAGAGTTACGGCTGAAACATATTTTTTGGGCAGACAATAGAAGTAGGCAAGCATATAAAGAGTTCGGCGATGTTGTAACATTTGATTTGACGTACCTAACTAATAAGTACGACATGCTGTTTGCTCCTTTTATTGGAGTTAATCATCATGAACAATCATTACTCCTTGGATGTGGGTTGGTCTTGAATGAAAATACAGAAACCTTTATATAGATTTTCAGGACTTGGCTTCAGTATATGCATGGCCAAGCTCCTACTGGTATTATTACTGATCAAGATAGGGCTATGCAAAACGCAATCCAAATTTTGTTCCCGAACACGAAACACAGATGGTGCTTATGGCACATATTAAAGAAGTTTCCTGAGAAGTTTGGATACCACGTCTATAAGGGCGAGATATTTTCTGCTATACACGTATTGGTATATGATTGTCAAACTGTTGAGGAATTCGAAGAAGGTTGGAGATCGATGGTGGATAGATATTCCTTGCATGACAATGAGTGGTTGTCGGGAATGTATGCCAACAGATATCGTTGGGTGCTTTGTTTTTTAAAAAGCAGCTTTTGGGCGAGAATGTCTACTACTCAACGAAGTGAGAGTATGGATGCGTTTTTCGATGGTTATGTGCACTCGAAGACGTCGTTGAAACAATTTGTTGAACAATACGAGAGAGCACTAGGGAATAAGGTAGAGAAGGAGTTCAAGCAGATTTTAAATCATACTCACAAATGGTTCCATCCGCAACGAAGTATGAGTTGGAGAAGCAGTTTCAAAGAGTTTATACCATCTCAAAATTTCGGGAAGTTCAGGATGAATTCGTTGGAAAGGTTGCACCTCATATCTTCGTCGGAGGGATTTTCGGGGACGACTTATGAGGTATTGGAGGATGTCATACTTGAAAATCGAGTTAAGAAACAAAAGTTTTGCGTGACATTTCAAAGACAGAGTTGCGAAACTGTTTGTAGTTGCCACTTGTTTGAGTTTCGGGGTATAATTTGCAAGCATGCGATCGCTGTACTGATCCGTAACAACGTCACTGCATTGCCGGACACCTATATATTACGAAGATGGAGAAGGGACGTTAGTAGAGCCCATACAAAGGTTGCAGTGAATTATAATGGTTTGAGTAGCACCCCTACCCAGTTGAGATATGATAAAATGTGTTAATCATTTGCTTCACTTGCGGACATGGCTATAGGGAACGACGATGAAACCCGTGATGTACTACAGTGGATAGAAAGCAAAAAACAATCATTTCAGAAGACTCGGTTGAGATGCAAAAATAACGACGTGTCCCAACATGTATTCCAATTATCGTCGGATGGTGGAGCGTCAGAACATAATGGTAATGCAGTCATACAGGACCCAAAATGCTCGAAGAGGAAAGGCACCCCGAAAAAACTTCGAACCAAAAGCCCCTTGGAAACAATATCTAGTAGAGCTAAGGTATTACGGGGTACATATCATGGAATGTTTTTATTTTTTATTTTTTAAATTACGGTGCGATTGACCAATAATTATCTGTTGATTATGCAGTGAAATCCGACTTCGAGTACACGAAGCGGAGTGAAGACATGCCCAAGTAAACTAGGAGGTGTTGCGCCTATCGTACATGCACAAGATCAAAGTATATGTTAATTATTTTGGTATCTCGTTGAAGTCGTACTATAGTTTGATTAATACTCTTATTATTTTCCAGTAGGTAACGCAGTGCCTTACTATCATCCAGTTGTACCTCACCAAGGTGGCATGGGAGGTGTTGTGCCGATCGTACATGCACATGACAAAGGTATGTGTCAATCATTTTTGGTATCTCGTTGAAGTGGTGCTCTAGTTTCCTCAATACTCTTCTTATTTTCCAGAAGGGAATACATTGCCTTACTTTTATCCGGTTGTACCTCACCAAGGTGGCGTGGGAGATGTTGTGCCACTCGTACACGCACATGATCAAGGTATGCATTAATAAATTTAGAATTATGTTGAAGTCGTACTCTAGTTTCTTTAATACTCTTTTTATCACTACTTTAGGAAACGTAATACCTTACTATCACCCACATGTACCGCTCCAAAGTGGCACAAACATGTGAGCAAGCATCATGTGGAACAATGGAAGCAACATCATCACTTAGGGAATGGAAGCATTTTGTCTACTTCTTGTTCAACAAGTGAAGCATGTAGTTCATTTACGCTATGGTTGTGTCTGCTGAAACAAATTCATTTATACAGTTGATGTTATTATATGAGTTTGATTTGTATTTGATGGGTTTTTATACTTCTATTTTGTGATTCGTTTGAATGGAAATTGATTGAGCGGCTAAACTATTCAATTATTAGCAGCCAACGTTAAATGACAGGTTCATAAGTACAGGTTAAGTTACTTTATTATTGTCCAACATGCTTTATTTCATGTCTCAGTTACCATTCTTAAGTCCAACATTCTTTATTGAACTCAGATGAAGGAGCACCCAAATAGAAACCCAGTTAACAAATGTACACACAGCTAATAAGAAAATTCTGCATTTACATTACTCAGACAGTAGTGAAACAACATTACAAACATTCTCAACCTACACTAAATTTTCCTACATTACAGTTAGCCAATTACAGTCACCCACTTACTCATTCTCCATACCAATATCCTCAGCATACCTTACATTCACCCAACTAACACCAACTACACATACCAGCAGCACAAGACTACATTTACCAAAAAAAAATAAAAAATGACACACACACATCCTACACATTACAAGTTGCAGGGAGTGAAACTGATGCCAAAATGACCACTAATCATGTCGGTCCCTTCCCTTTCTGAACCACTCCCACACTTTCATTGGCCTTGCATATTGTCAAGGTCAATTTAATGTCAATCAGTTTGTCTTCAATAACGCGACATTGAGTATGGAACTGGCAAGACAAGTGTTTATCTTCGTCAACCGCCGCATGATTATTTGAATTCACGGTACCGCGACTTGATCCCCCGCTTGATTCCCCGTTTTCGACCAATTCCCAATATTTGCACTTAGCACTGCAACAATTGAATAGTTTCCCCTTGTTCTTCATATCCTTCTCGACCTCAAAGCACTTCACAAATCCTACTTTACACCATGGGCATTGCCGTTTTCTCAAACACTCCGCAAAGAAATGACCATTTTGGCGACAACTATGACATACACCGGAGTTCTTCCCTGGCATACTGCATACGAAACAAAGACATATCCACATTAACCAACAACCACAATCCGATGCAAACTACAATGAAATTCAAAGATGAAGGATACTTCAAATTGATTTTCTCGTCACTGTAAAAATACTTAATACTGATTTTCTCACGTCACTATTAAAAAATGAAATCTCGGATTAAATAGATATATGCGTGCATCACTGTAAATTGTATTTTTTGAAAACATTGACATCGAGCAAAATCGAAAATACCCCGTGCTTACCTAATGCTTCGAGATATCGTAGGAGACAAAGGCTGGAATGTAAAAAGAGAATTGCCCACTTCAAAGCTTCTTACTCCTGTCGAGATGGAGGAGTGATGACTTCGAACAAATTTCTCGCATCCAATGGTTTTCTGCGACTTGGGAGAAATTGGAAGTGAAGGGTTACTGCAAGACTTCCGCAGGATGCGATGGGGAAAATATGTGATTCCGGACAACCGGATGCTTACTCCAGTAGAGATGGATGCGTGCTCGGCTTCAAATGAAGGTATCTCCTCCTAGGGTTCTCCTCTATGATTTGGGGGAAAATGGAATTGAGGAAAGAGAATACACGTTTTGTTATTGGGTCAGTTTTTTAAATGGGCCGATTTTAATTTGAAATCATTTTTTCCTGCCACGTCATCGTGAAAAGGCGTGTACCCATAGCGTGAATGAAACTAAATTTACCTAGCCTCCGTTTAGCACCCTTTTTTTTTTTTATTATTCTCATTCTTCATTTCAACCACACATTCTATCAATAAAATAATATTACACATAAACTTAAAAATTCTCCTTACTTTTTAACCACACATTCTTCCATCAATTACTATTTAAAAATACATTTTTTGAATAAAAAAGGTGTCAAACACCCCCCTAATTAATTTGTTAATTTGTTAAGAAAAAATTTAATTAATTCAATATAAAAAATTAAAAAATTATTTAGATTCGGTTCTTCGATTCTTCGCCTAAAACCGAGAACCGAACCAAACCAAACTCGTAGGTTCTTGATTCAGATACTCGTTCGAGTATTTAATTTATAAAGAACTGCTCGATTCGGTTCAGTTCGGGAACTATTGTCCAGCCCTAATCAATTGTGCCATTAAATTCCAATAAATAGAGGAAGATGGATAAAATAGTAAGGGCAAAAGGTCATTTTATCTTCTCTCTTCAATAAGACCCACGTAAAATGGAATAGAAACCCGTTATATGTGCGAAAATCCCCTACTTATTGGAAATAACATAAAAGATTTCTTTTTTGAAATATTTTGTGTAGAATACTCCCCTACCGTCATGTTCCATCAATTGTGCCATTAAATAGAGGAAGATGGATAAAAGTTAAAACAGTAAAGGCAAAAAGTCATTTTATCTTCTCTATTCAATAAGACCCACATAAAATGAAATAGAGACCCGTTATATGTGCGGAAAATCCCCTACTTATTGGAAATAGCATAAAAGATTTTTTTGTTTGACATATTTTGGGCGGACTCCCCTACCGTCATGTTCCATCAATTGTACCATTAAATTCCAATAAATAGAGGAAGATGGATAAAACAGTAAGGACAAAAAGTCATTTTATCTTCTTTCTTCAATAAAACCCACATAAAATGGAATAGAGAGGTTTTGAGCAAGATGAACAGACCCCAAAGGTGAAAAATCCGGTTGCTAACCCACGTTCGAGATCTGATCCTCTTCACCCACGAAGTAGAGGTTTCTTTCTGCACATCTGAAGGTCCAACAATTGCCATTCTTCAGGAACGGTTTGACGGTAGTAAGTTTTAGACGTAGGTTTTAGATTTTGAATGCATACCTAAAATTTGTGAAATTTTGATACGAGGTCTTGAAATCAGTTCATTGTGATTATCGAGAATGAAGGCTCCAAAACTTAGACGTATTGAAGATGCTCCCGAGTATGGTAAGTTTCCTAGATTGTGTGGTTTCAAAAATAAAGTATTTTTGCTCATTTTTTTTACGTGTTCTTGTTGAAATTTTGTCGTAAAACGTGTGTGCATGTTGATTTCTGTGAGTCCTCAACCACTTCTTGTACTAACCATTGTCATTTTAATCTAATCGAATATATGGACTACTTCACAATGGCTATATACAATGGGGTATGTTCTTTCATAAGCTGAGTAATGTCATGTACGAATATGGTACAGTGATGTTCGTGGACTACGTGAAGCTTGGTTATTTCAATAGGAATTGATTCGAGGCTTTTGCTCATGTGTGTGGAGACAATAGGCCTCTGGAATTTTACTTTAGACTGCAGAAAGGCAATTTGGGTAGTGTTTTGAAGATGTTACATAGTGAATCAAATGTAAAGGAGATGTTGAAGGACCTTAAAGGACATAGGTTATTTGCATGGGCAGACCCAGGGGGTCCAGGGGGCACGTGCCCCCCAACTTTT
>CAIGRQ010048818.1:0-14843 GCA_903798375.1 Fraxinus sp. D2006-0159
TGGTATCGGCTTGTTTTTTGCAACATGACTAAATACTTCTCATCTCTGTGAGCATTTCATTAACATAACTATACTAATTGTATAGTCCCAAATAGTAAATTGTATAGCAATTATAGTAATACAAAGCTATTCAACGTAACTAACTATACTTGAAAACTAATTATATAATGTAGAAAATCTATGAGCTAAAGAAGGAAACCTAAGATGTACAAGATTAACATAAATAACAAAGGAAATGAGTAGATTGCGGAAAATATAAATTTGATTTGACTGAATATACTATAGCATCCCCTTCAAATTGATGTTGGCTAATCAATTTGTCAACGAGAAACTGATGTCATTGATGAGCCATAGCTTTTGTAAACACATCAACAATCTGAAAATCTGTGTTGATATGATGAAGAGTGATAACACCTTTGTCATATGCCTAACGAATTGAATGACAATCCACCTCAATATGCTTGGTTCGCTCATGAAAGATCGGATTTGCAGCGATCTGAATCGTACTAGTGTTATTTGCATGTAGGGAAGTGGGCACACTTTGAGGGAACCCAAACTCAGCCAACAATCTATGAAGCTAAATAATCTTTGAACAATTAGAAGACATGGAGCGATATTCAGACTCCGTAGAAGATTTAGACACATGATCTTGCTTCTTACTTTTCCAAGAAATAAGAGCATCGCCAAGGAACATACACCATCCCGTAATTGAGCGATAAGTATCTTGGTAATCAGCCCAATCAACATCATTGTATGCGCTCAATTGTAGAGGGGAGCCAGTAGGAAAGAATAGACCACAATTTGATGTAACGCTCAAATAGCAAATGATTTTGTGAACATTAGCCAAATGGAGGTGCCAAGGAGTTTGCATATACTGGCTGACTTGCTGAATATCGAAGGAAATATCAAGCTGAGTAATGGTCAAATAGTTCAGACTCCTAACCAATTGTCGGTATAACAATGGGTCATAAAGAAGCTCACCCTCATCACGTCACATTGACCTCTAAAGGGGTGTCAACGGAATAAGTAGCTTGAAGTCCAACTAAAGTAAGTTGATTTAAAAAAAATACCAATTGGGTCAAATTTCACTTCAAGACCTAAGAAATATTTAAGATAGCCATGATCTTTCATGTGAAATGAAGCCCGTAGGTGCTGTTGAAGATGCTGAATCAGATTAGAATTTATTCCAATAATGACGATATCATTGACATAAACTAGAAGAAGAACGATACCACTAGCAGTCTTGTGTGTAAGAACAAGGAAGAGTTATATTGACTTTGGATAAAGTAAAAATCAAGTAATGTCGAGCGGAACTTATTAAACCAAGCTTGAGGACCTTACTTTAAACCATAAAGAGATTGATTCAGCCTGCATACATCACAAGATGGGGTAGAGAATAAACCTGGTGGAGGTGTCATAAAACCTTCCTCCTTGAGATCACCGTGCAAAAAGGCATTTTTAACGTCTATTTAATAGAGGGCCAGCCTTTAGAAGTAGCATGGCAAGAACTATTCTCATAGTAGTCATCTTAGCCACTGAAGCAAAAGTTTCATCATAATCAACTCCATATTCCAACCGACCTTTATATCTTTCCACAGTGCCATCTTGACGTAGCTTCATAGAATATACCCATTTACACCCAATGGTTTTAACATCAAATGGACACAGAATTATATCCCAAGTATGATTCTCATGGAGTGCCTAAAGCTCATCTTGCATAGACTTTGCCCAACATTCCTGCTTAACGGCCTCAGAGTAACAAGTAGGAATCTTAATGCTAGACAAAGTTTCATTGAGAGAAAACTCATACCTATTGGGTGGACAGGAGGGTCGAGTAAATCTCTGAGGTGCTGTAGTGACTATAGGTGTAGGCTCAGGCTCAGTCGAGGGATTAGTGGGAGGCAACATGGGATTGAAAGAAGTACTTATTTTCAAAAAAACACTACATTTCGAGAAACATGAAAAAGATTAGAAAAAGCATCATAACACATAAAACCCTTTTGAGCAAGACTATAAACCAAAAAGGCACATCAAACAGATTGGGTACCAAGCTTGTAACGTAAAGATGAGGTAAGTCAATAAAACAAGCACATCCAAATGTATAAAGTTATATATAACTAGGAGGCTTACCATAGAGGCGAGAATACGGAGAATCAAAGTCCAAAATCTGGGAAGGAAGTCAATTAAATAAATAAACTATAGTAGACAAATCTTCAACCCAAGATTTAGGAGGAACAATAGATTCAAGTAATAAGGTACGAACAACATCCAACAAATAGCGATTTCTTTGTTCTGCAATTCCATTTTGCTGAGTTGTATAAGGACATGAACGCTGAGAAAGAATACCTTTTTTTATGCAAAAAAGGTATGTAAATCATGGGACATATATTCACCATCGAAATCTGACCTTAGCACTTTAATAGACGTTGAGAATTGAGTTTCAACATAAACTACAAAAGGTTTTGAAAATAGAAACTATTTCAGATTTGGATTGAAAAAAATACACCCAAGTGTAATGACTATAGTCATCAATGAACGTCACAAAATATTTATAGCTGGCATGAGATAATATATGAGTAATGCCCCAAACATCACTATGGATAATATCAAAACATTATGTAGCATGACTACCAAGATTAGAAGAAGGTAGTGTTTTACTTATTCTGAGTTTAGAAGTAGTACAGTCAAAAGACAATGTAAGAGGAAAGCTAATCTTTGTTGCCTAAGAAACCATGTTTTTAATAAATGAGATGAAACGAGATAATTTGGATGGCCTGAACGTTTATGCCTAACCTCGCATTTATTCACTACTACATTACAAGCAAAAGACATTAGACTATTAAATGTAAAGTGCAGAGGAAACAATCTTCCAACTTTAGGCCCTTTTACGATCACCGTCCTCGACACTTGATCCTAGACCTGACAACTAGCACTAGAAAAATGTAGTTCACAATTGTTATCAACTAATTGACCAACTGAAATTAAACTAGTAGAGAGTCCAGGTGACACAAACACATCAAGTTCCAATTGAAACTGTCTGGCGTTGTTATCTTAGTTGTAGACGCGCTTCAAATAATCCCACATTTCCTTAGCGATGTAAAAGGACTACATATTATTAACCATAAATCCTTGATCTCCTATTAAGCAAGTCGCCTAGCATCAGTTTGTGCTTCGGAAGACCCATCAATATGATCCCAAAGTTCCTTGCCTTTAAGAAACATCGTGAACTGAAATTCCCAAGTAGAGCAGTTCTTCCCTGTAAAGCGAACACTAAAGGTTTTTGCAGACATAGTGATAGAGTAAAAATATACCAGAAGCTAAAGAACTTCGCCAAGACTAAAAAAAAAAAAACTTAGAACACTGAGAGCTCTTGGACTGATAACTGAAAAAAGGAAGCATGAATGACTAAAATTAGAACATGGGCTTTGATACCATGTCAAAATGACTAAATACTTTTCATATGTATGAGCATTCCATTAAATAGTAAACCGTATAGTAATTACAGCAATACAAAGCTATTCAAGGTAACTAACTATATACAGTAGAAAATTTGTGAGCTAAAGAAGAAAACCTAAGTTGTACAAGATTAATAGAAATCACAAAGGAAAGAAGTACATTGCACAAAATATAAATGTAATTTGACTGATTATACTGTTAACACATGTCACGGATTCCAACTTAGCTTGAAGCTAACATTTCTAACCATTAGGGATGATGGGAGAAAAATTATGAAAATTATGATTACTTAGAAAGAGAAATCTACTCATGTCACTTAAGTAAAAGTTGATGTATGGCGAGTGGCCAGACGAGTCCTTTACCCGCTTTTGTCCCTATAGAGGGACAACATCCTTATGCATAAAATGTGCAATCCTTGGAAGCCTTGGGGTGCCTAAGGACCTATTTTAGGCACATCATGGGATGGCTAAAATATCAGTATAGGGTTAAGACCCTATTAGATGGTGTTGGGCTAGAAGTTATACAATGAGTATTGTTATGCTCCAAGGATGAAAAATAAAAATATTGAAATACCTCTAGTTCAAATGAGTTTATGTTAAGAAAAGCACTCCAATTGCCTCGTTTGCTAACTCATGTGCATTGGCTATGGGTTCTAGCCTTTCCACGAGGGTTCATTGGCTAAATTGTGTTCATAAGGTGAGGTTGCATAATTGAGCAAATGAGGCAAGGTACCGACATTGTGTGATTGAATATGATATGATGGAACTTATAGTAAGTCATGGACTAATGAAAATGCCCTACTTGGACGAGATATTAACGAAGGGCAACATGCAATGAGCTAAAATATTCAAGTGACAAGCATGAGGAATGCTTTGTGGGGGCATAATGACCTTAATGTGTGAGATGAAGCTAACATAGCTTCTTTCCGCCAATTATGCTTCAAATGGACTATACGTTACGTGCAAGCATCAGGCAAGCCAACTAAGTGCTTGTTGGGTATTATTTTTATGTAACCAAACTGATGTGAACCCGTGTAGCAACGAAGGTTACGGAATCTCCACGATATTTAAACCTGACCCAAGAAAATCTAAACAAACAAAGTTTATGGATTTGATTCGAAAAATAATGAATTAAACAACCAACATAATCAATATGATATGTTGACCTTTTAATTACACAATTTTAAGAAATCTAACCATTAATTAAAGTTCGATCCAATAAATAACTGAATCAAGAAACCAAGACAATTACAAGAATATCTCGACCCCATAATTACAAAATCTATGAACCTCACTTAGATTGTTGAATGCCACAAAGATTATTTATCTTTGATAAGTTCGATAAATTTGTCCATGAAGAACAAAGAAGAAAACAAAACGCCTCTCAATTTAATTTCATAATGTCTTTATTAGTTTACAATGAAAGAAATAACGAATATTTATACTAAAACCTCAAGACACAGTTTAACATGGAAATAATTTTAAAAGATTACAATGATATAATAAAGTCCTAATTAAAACGAAATTAACTTGAAAATATTACAAAAGATATGTTATAGATAGAATCCTAATTGAATAAGGAAAATCGTGAAATTTCAAAAATTCTGCCCAGGATTATTTCTATGCGGTTTCTCCTTCCAACGCACTTCAATTCTTGAATAATCATCACCTCTCTTAGATCACATCAGACCCTCTCTCTTCAAGAAGATTCGACCTCGAATCTTGACATTGGAATTTAATATATTTTTTTTTCTTCTGGAACATTCTTCAACTTTCTCTCTTTTTTTTTTCACTCAATGCTTTCGCTTAAGTACTTCAAAGAACAAATTCGAACTCAACCATGAGTTATTTTCGTAGAATTCAAACCAAGTGAGATTTTGTAATTTGGAAGACTCAAGAAGAAAAGAATTGAATTAGACAATCGAATGAAATTTTTGAATTCAAGAAAGTGGTTCTTGAATTTGAATCGGACCCGACAAAAATAGAATTTGACTCAAGATTGGATTGTAGAATGCCGATAATTTTTGAGATAATTAATTTTTTTTTTTCAGACCCTTAGATTTCGAAAAAAAAAATTCGAATTTTTTTTACCCGGAATTCAACTACGATACCGGCAAAAGAAATGGAAGTTGATTTGGACGCAAATTGAGCAGAAAAACAACTTTTTTAATTTTTTGACGAAAAATTACAGATCAAAAGACTCTAAAACGAAAAACACGAAAAAACGAAAAACAAAAGACTCAAACAAAAAATGAAAAGGATATAGCCTTATTTTGTTGGAGCTCAAACTCTTATATCAAATTATGTGAACACGCGTAGCAACGAAGGTTACGGAACCCACAGATATTGAAACCCGACCCAAGAAAGTCCAAACAAACAAAATTTATAGATTTGATTCGAAAAACAATAATTAAACAACCAACACAATCAATATGATATGTTGACCTTTAATTACACGATTTTAAGATATCTAACCTGGAATTAAAGTTTGATCCAATTTGTCTATGAAGAACGAAGAAGAAAGCAAAACGCCTCTTAATTTAATTTCATAATGTCTTTCTTAGTTTACAATGAAAGAAATAACACATATTTATACTAAAACTCTAAGACTTAGTTTAACATGGAAATGATTATAAAAGATTACAATAATATAATAAAGTCCTAATTAAAACGAAATTAACTTGAAAATATTACAAAAGATATGTTATAGATAGAATTCTAACTGAATAAGGAAACTCGCGAAATTTCAAAAAATTTGCCCCGAATTATTTCTATGTTGTTTCTCCTCCCAACGCACTTCAATTCTTGAATAATCGACACCCCTTTGGATCACATCACAAACATGCTCTAAGTCGAAATCATCTAACTTTGAGACATTGATGAAGATGTGCATTGCGATTGTGAATAGCCGAGCACCCATGCACGAAGTGCAATGCAAGGAAGTGTTTAGGTGTTCATGCCAGTAAGCTTCGTTTGTGAAATAGGGCATGTTTAGGCTCATTGAAAGAAGGCGAAAGTAGTACAATGGAGCAAGACCACTACAATATGAGCGAAAATTTATTCAATTGCAAAACTCAGAGAGTCAACAAGTTCATACATTATGAAAATGTCACATGCCTTTAGTTCGTCAACAACTTATAATCTTCTAACACCTTTTCAGAAAGAAATGACTCTCACTTATTGGCAAAATCAAACAAAAATTATTGTTTTCATGGAGGAATAATGCAGCTCAAGACAATTTAGACATATTCGAATCCTAGAAGAGTCCCCTAACAGTTGCAATATGACGATCAACTTGTTAGCCGTTCTAATCGATTTTGAATTATTTCATATAAAATGGTTAAGGACCACGCTACAACAGAAAAATGTTGAGGACAAAATTGCAATAGTGTATAAGTTGGAGACCAACGGTGCATTCTTTACTTTTCTTTTTCTGATTTAAGTTTTTGGTCAGTTCAATCCAGTGTGTATGACAATGACTTGGAGTGGACGTTGGTTGTTTTTCTTTGACTTAAACAAATAAAGGTCCCCTTGGTTTTCTTTCTTCATTTAATACAAATTAAACAAAAACAATGATATAAGTACAGAGGAGTTTTACCTATTCTTTTGTTAGATGCCAAATGTCAACATTACATTGGTCAATTTTAATATATATATTTTCCATAATCCAATCCAAGAATGCCATCTCTCTCCTCGTAAAACTACCATGTGAAACTCCCATGAATGGCTTTTTTTTCCTTTAAACTAATTACAAAGGATGAATAACAGAGGACTAGTTCATTGCTTCTAAATGACACAATTGGTGTGACTTTCTAACATTTTTTTTTGAATGTGTATATTTAATATATAATATTAAATTATAATACAATCCACATATCATCGTATGATAAGCCAGCTTGTCCCTAAATTCGAGTTAGGGTGACAAATACGCTGAGTTGCTTGTTGGCTTGCGGGCTCGACTCGTCCCGACTCGATGCATGAAGAGCTTGGACTCATTTTAAGATGAACTGTGAATCAAATTGAACTTATATTTTTTTAGTAACTAAGAGGGGTTTAGCTTGTGAGGTCCACAATCAGCTCATGGGCTGCTCACTCCGGCCCATTGTCACCCCTAATTCGAGTATAGAAGCCCATGGAAATATGTTAATATCGACTCAAAATGTCGTGATAGGCATGTTTAAGTAGGGATCTATTAGCTCGTGTAAGGACAAAATGGACTACGGGTGTTATTTTCCCAAACTAATTAATTGGTCTTGAAGTATTTTGCAATGTGGACAGAAGAAAAAGGAAGTTTACTTTTTGTTTCTCCTTTAGTACTAATTTCACTTGTTTCCACTTCAATTTGTTCCATTTTATAGGTATGGACAGAAGAATCAAACAACAAAAGCAACAAGGAATAGAGACGATTCACTGTATTGTCTATCTCTTACTCTTAAACATTAACCTCTTATAATTCCCTTATCTAAAGTAAATATTTTCATTTCAGTCGAATCATTCGATATAAATGAAAAAGTTATGACTATCTATGTATCATAATCATGGCGAGATGGACACAAACATCGTCCATCAAAATTGTCCCAAAATTATGAGAGATTTTTATTTGAAAAAGAAGGATTTTGGTATATTCATGTTTAAAAGTCGATTATTTTGAGCTATTGACACTAGTTTTTTTTATTCTTTTTTTAACTCTCTAGTTCTACCTACTACTTTTTAGATTTAGAGACGACAAGCCGTTCACTATCGTTTTGATTTAGTCTTCAATACTATTTACACA
Organism: Fraxinus sp. D2006-0159; assembly: GCA_903798375.1. Taxonomy (NCBI): domain Eukaryota; kingdom Viridiplantae; phylum Streptophyta; class Magnoliopsida; order Lamiales; family Oleaceae; genus Fraxinus; species Fraxinus sp. D2006-0159. The sequence goes on from CAIGRQ010048818.1 coordinate 8,230, forward strand.
TTAGTCAACTTGGCCAATTTCATTTTCTTTTTTCGATTTTGATAGTTGTTACATCACAACTCACAAGTTCATCCCCTTCACCATATTCGTGGTCAATTCACTACAAATAAAAGTTTAATACTCATGTCACTTACAAGTTTTCTCCCCAGAAAATGCACTCAACAAATCTTTCTATACAAGATTTTGAAACCGTCAACCTTGTGGTATCAAATGAATCTATATCCAGCATATGTTTGATTACAGAAGTAAGTTAAAGAAATATTAAATGTTTAAAAAATGCTAGTTGGTTGAAGAGAAAGTGTCACAACTCATTTATTTTGAAATTGAAACGTTTGACTTGACACTCAACGGCATCTTGGTGTGTTATGACTAATAAATAGAATAATGCTACTGTTATAGGGAAAAAAATTATATAAAAATAACAAAACACACACATCGGGGTGGGTCCCATTTTTTATAATAATATTTTATTCACATGTGGCCCACTCCCATGTGAGTATTCTAGCATTTTTACAGATAAAATAGTTCTATACAAGTGGTTTAATTGTTGGATAAATCTAGTTGTACCAAAAATTTTACATAATGTTTTACCAACTTGACACATGGCGGCCCCCTATTTGGGGGGGTTATGTCAAATTTTTTGTTAGTGTAGCATTACCCTTAATTGTTATAAAAATGTTACTCCAAAATGTGTATACTGTCACTTACGCTATAGTACTACATATTTTTAGTAAAAAAATAACTTTGGGTCCTTTATCTCGATCACGATTTTTCCTATCACGTGGAAAAGGTACTTCACCTTGGGTCTGGTTGTGAACAAAGTAGGATTCGAACCCTTGACACTGTGATTTGTAGTCATGTGTTCTAATTTCATCTAAGCTACAGGTCCCCGCCTACCTCATCTCGTTCTCAAGTGTACATCAAGAAGAAGAAATTAACCTAAGAAAAGTGCCCGACTTACCGTTCTGGGCAATATCAAACCAAGAAAATAACATTCCATTCACCTAAAATTTTAATGCGGAGCATGAACGAAACGAAGTATGTCCAATGGTCTGGGCTTGAGAGGAGTCCCGAGCTTGATTCTAGATCATATATAGTAGATTACATTAGCATAATTAACCTTTGAGCAAAATGACGACGATACTCTACATCAAATCTGCCAACCAATTGATAGACAATAACATGAAAACACGAACAAACAAACTTTAAGTCACTTTATCTCTGCTTTTTTTGTGGATTAAAGCCTAATTATTAGGAGATGGGGACAGAGAGTCTTCTGTGATATCCCTTTCTAAGCAAATGATTAAGTCAAGAGACATTTTTTCTTCAACAAAACTGCTAAACAAATTCCAGACAATTTTATGACCATAATGTCGAAGAAAATAAAGAAGAAAGCAGCTCAACAAAAGCATGTCTCACTTCATCTGCAGTCCAAAATCTCCAGCAATAATGTTGGGAGTTCTGTCTCGACTCCCTTCCCTTTCCATGCAGCTACACATTGACGAACCACGACCCAACAAAGCATCAACAAATATAAAATCATTGGATGATCCACATGACAAAACTAAAGATCACCACATTGGTAAGTCTTCAGTCGCCATTTTGCATATAAAGTCGCTATCAAGGTAGTAGAAACAGTAATACAAAAGCCAATAACATTGAAAGCAATCTGTGAAGCTGATAGCCGATAGGCCGTGTTGGTTGTGTGAAGCATCAGCCAAAGTTCTCATCAAGACGCCACTACAAGTCTACAATGAAACAAACACCGCATGAAGAGGAAGGAATTTATTGCTTAGGAACAATAATAATAAAGGCATGAACATAACAATTATGACATAAAAGAAACTCAAGTGGACAATTAGCTATTGCTCCAAACAGAATTCCAAGAAATGTCAAGGAAAAATTCGAACTGGCCGATCAAGATTATGCATCCAATTTAAGTCCATCAAAATTGTCCCAAAATTATGAGAGATTTTTTATTTGAAAAAGAGGGATTTTGGTATATTCATGTTTAAAAGTCGATTCTTTTGAGCTATTTACACTAGTTCTTTCCTTCTTTTTTTAACTCTCTAGTTCTACTCGCTAGATTTAGAGACGACGAGCCATTCACTATCGTTTTGATGGAGTCTTCAATACTATTTACACGTTAGTCAACTTGGCCAATTTCATTTTCTTTTTTCGATTTTGATTGTTGTTACATCACAATTCACAAGTTCATCCCCTTCACCATATTCGTGGTCAATTCACTACGAATACAAGTTTAATACTCATGTCACTTACAAGTTTTCTCCCCCAGAAAATGAACTCAACAACAAATCTTTCTATACAAGATTTTGAAACCGTCAACCTTGTGGTATCAAATGAATCTATATCCAGCATATGTTTGATTACAGAAGTAAGTTAAAGAAATATTAAATGTATAAAAAATGCTAGTTTGGTTGAAGAGAAAGTGTCCCAACTCATTTATTTTGAAATTGAAACGTTTGATTTGACACTCAACGGCATCTTGTTCTGTTAAGATTAATAAATATGTCACTCCAAAATGTAAAGTGTCACTTATGCTATAGTATTACACATTTTTAGTGAAAAATAACTTTGGTTCCTTTATCTCGATCCTGATTTTTCCTACCACATGGAAAAGATACTTCACCTTGGGCCTGGTTGTGAACAAAGAAGGATTCGAACCCCCGACGCCATGATTTGTAGTCATGTGTTCTAATTTCATCTAAGCTACAGGTCCCGCCTACCTCATCTCGTTCTCAAGAGTATATCAAGAAGAAGAAATTAACCTAAGAGAAGTGCCCGACTTACCGTTCTAGGCAATATCAAACCAAGAAAATAAGTAACGAAGTATGTCCAATAGTCTGGGCTTGAGAGGAGTCCCGAGCTTGATTCTGGATCATATATAGGGCGTGTTCGGTAGAGGTTAAAATCGGATTAAAATTGAAAAACTAGTCATTATTGTCAACTTTTATTAAACGAGTGAAACCCAATAACGATTATATTTTCAATTTTAATTGGATTTTGAGCTATACCAAACACGTCCATAGTAGATTACATTAGTATCATAATTAACTTTTGAGCAAAACGAAAACGATACTCTACATCAAATCTGCCAACCAATTGAGAGACAATAGTATGAAAACACGAACAAACAAACTTTAAGTCACTTTATCTCTGCTTTTTTTGTGGATTAAAGCCTAATTATTAGGAGATGGGGACAAAGAGTCTTCTAAGTAAATGATTAAGTCAAGAGACATTTTTTCTTCAACAAAACTGCTAAACAAATGCCAGACAATTTTATGACCATAATGTGGAAGAATATAAAGAAGAAAGCAGCTCAACAAAAGCATGTTCCACTTTTCGACATTTACAATCGATTTCATCTTCATCTGCAGTCCAAAATCTCCAAACACTAATACAAAAGCCAATAACATTGAAAGCAATCTGTGAAGCTGATAGGCCGTGTTGATTGTGTGAAGCATCAGCCAAAGTTCTCATCAAGACGCCACTACAATGAAACAAACGCCGCATGAAGAGGAAGTAATTTTATTGGTTACGAACAAAAATAATAAAGGCATGAGCATAACAATTAGGACATAAAAGAAACTCAAGTGAACAATTAGCCATTGTTCCAAACAGACACGATCAAAGATCTAGAATACGAGCCAACAGAGACAACTTGTTAATGATCTTAAAGATTATCACAACTGGTGGGGGAACTCGTACAAATATCACATATACTAAAAAAGAAACAAAGCATGAATTTTATAAGTTAACTCACTTCCTTTTTACAGTCAAATTTTAGTGTTTCATAAAAACCAGTGATTCAACTAAAATGTGTATAGTATTTGTAGAAAATTAATATACAAGACAGTGATATGAAAAGGCTTACAATTCATTAATACAAAAATGTTGCACCAAAATAAGACCCTGATCAAATACGTAATCATCATAAACAAATATAACTCAAATGACAATCATCATTATGGATTATGAAGAAATCAAGAAGTTTTATACACCAAACACCAAAAATGGACTAGTATTGTCCGTGTGTGCTCACTTGTCTGGTTTGTGTTTAAAAACAATGACAAGAACTTCCACAATTTCATTTTTAATAGACAAAAATACGTCCATAAAACAATCTCAAACTGTTTTTCGTGTATGGAGGGGAAGCAAATGATCGAGAGGGGGAGAGAGATTTCTTACGTGTAAATTGCAACAAACATTTCTGGCATCATTCCTACCAGTGTTCCCAACAAGTATGGACCGTACGCAACATCTGAAGCCACAGCACCGTGATTATATATGACATAGGGGAAAGGAGATCCTAATCGATGCAACCACTTGGAACTGATTAAACCAAGTTCCCTCACCAGCTAGTCTTATTGTGGAAGCTTTCTTCGGATGTCCATCTAACCATGCCTATCAGAGAGAACAATATAGTGTCAAGTTTAGTACAATATAAAATCCATGCAAAGACAAACTAATAGTAGGAAACAATATATGAAACTTTAAATGACGTACTTGGATTTTAGGATGGAAGATAGAACCGATGAAATATGGAATGGAGACGCCAAATGCCAATGCTACAATTCTAAGCAAAAATCCATAGCCATATCCAAAAGTCATCCCTGCTCCCACATGGAAGGTATAGAAGGTAAAAGCAAGGTTGGAAATATTGTTACTGAACCAAAGACTAGAAGTGCTAGCATTGGCTTGCTGAATGTTTCCGTCTCCCAATTTATGATGGGAATAATTACCTGGAAAATGATAATGGTACTTAGAAAACATTATGACCATAAAAGTGCCACGAGAATTGTTGGAAAACATTGTTAACCACTTGATCTAAAAGCTTAGCCTATTAAACATGGTCACATGTATATCATTTGAATAGTGTCTTCCACACGTCCCCTCATATGTAGGCTAAATTTATCTTTTTCCCATAAAAGCATTACATATGCACAATTTCATTTAAATGAATGATGGCGAGACTTGAACTCAGGACCTTTGTCTACTTAAATACCATATTGAACTACTTGATCGAAATCACATGAACTACTTCTCACCAGGCTCGTAATCATAGACATCACATATATCTCGGCAATGCCATCCACACAACAGAAGATGACAAGCAAGTAATATATAGTCATATCTAGAACATCAGTAAATTATACCAGCTAAGTAGAATAGGTAACAGCAACCAACTCTTTCGATTATTTCGTAATACTTCTGCTCATCTGACATTAATTAAGTTCCTTTCATCAAAGTCGTAAAATCCTGTCATTTGTTGTATGCATAAACTAACACACATGTCTATGTAAAATAAACATTCAAAATATGAAAAAAGATGAGAGAAGCGAAAGAAGTAATTGCTTTATATATTTGCAGACAAAGCCTGTGTATAAAAGAGTAGGCAACTACAAAACAATAAAATCAAAGAGCAATTTTCAAAGCCCCCAAATCTAAAAAGGAAAGAAAAATCAAATTTGATACAAATCATTGCCTCCTTTGATTTACAAGAAATACTCTTACAATACATATAACAAAAAACAAAAACTTCAGTATCTATGCATAAACCAATAATAGTTATAATTACACATTAATGCATGTAACCAAATAAACAAAGATTTGTGAAAAACAAACATTCTTCACTATTCTAGACAACGAATTACCTTATCCAAGAAAAAAGGTTCGACCAACCTGTTTGAAGAAAACAGCAGCCAAGGCCCCTACGAACACCAGCAACACCACCAGCTTCACCCATGACCACCACCATCCTCCACTACCATCGCCACAACAACCCGATGAAGATGAAAACGTCGCCCCATCATGACAACCATCTTCTAATTTCACGTGATCTTCCACTCTGCCATCATCATCAGAACGGTGATATGTCATCAACACCTAATCAAAAGTCACTTGTTTATTAAGCACTTGCTTGGTCCCATTATTTTCAAAGTACATTTTTCTCTTTCTTATTTTCAACTATATGTTTTTCAATAAAATAATATTTTTCATTACATCAATAAATTTTCCTTCTTTTTCAACCACATATCCCCATCACATCAAACCAAAAAATACATTCTTGGACTCAAAATGTGCACCAAACAAGGGCTAAAGTTTCAACACGAGAAATTTGACAACTTGCAAGTAACAATGAAAAAAACCANTCAATAAAATAATATTACACGCACATTCAAAACTTTTCTTTATTTTTTAACCATACATTTTCGTCAAAATACTATTCCAAAATGCAAAAAAATGAGGCTCAAACAGGTGCTAAATTAAATTTCTGCCAAATTGTGCAATTATCTGCCAAGGAGAGAATCGAGAGCGCCCTTCGATTAAGGGATTTCAGCCGCTAATTCATTTGTTTCCAATTAAATTCCATGGAGAAGCTCAAATATATAGGTATATGGGAAGATTATGCATGTGTATATTCTGAATAGTGCTAAGTGTACATTGTTTGGTTGACATCATTGTCTACATCTCATTCGACTTCAAAAAGTTATGAGCGGGAAAGTGTGGTTTTTTTAAAAAATTGTCCAATGGTATGTAGTCACGTGACACAATATCAGAAATAATGTAAAAAATGATGTATATATAGCATG